>JASDQU010011594.1:4437-17044 GCA_032191745.1 Picea mariana | reverse complement strand
TGGGGCCGATTTCTTATTCTGCACATTATAATTGTCCGATGACCAATCCGCAAAAGGGGATTTGGTCCTTATACAATTACCGACTTGATTAATCCTCAATGGGGATTAATTTAACAATAAAAATAATAATAATGACATGATTAATCCACAATGGGGATTTAATCCAATAACAAAATAATAAGAATGCTCTTCGCAGTTACATTATTTCAACATGAGATTTAATATCTCCTAAGATCTCTTAACCCTCATGTTCTCATACATTCGAGAACATTTACATTTTAATCCTCACACACACATTACATTCCAAATTCTCAAAAACATAGAAAAACACATTAAATAATGCTTATGGAACCTAAATGAAAGACCCCTTAGATCTCTACCAAATGTACAAAATCTAGAAGGCAGGATGCTCCTGCATCAAACTTCGAAGGTTGAAAACATTCATGATCTCTGGATCATGTGATTTCATATGCTGATGAAAACCTCCAGGGTCCCAAACCTTAGTTTGTAGTTGTCCAATTGCTCTGCACCTTCGCTGTTGCTGCATATCAGCTGCCTTCTGGTTCATTTTCCTTCCTTTCATCAGCTTCAAATTCTGATTGATCATCCCTTCTGCTGTCAGCTTCCTCCATCTGGACTGCCCCATCATCAAATTCCACAATTCCTTAATCACAGAATCAATTTCTATTGTTCCCTTCTGCTGTCAGCTTCCTCCATCTGGACTGCCCCATCATCAAATTCCACAATTCCTTAATCACAGAATCAATTTCTATTGTTCCCTGCAATCCTTGATTGCTTTCATTAACATCTTCTTGGGCCAAGCATCCTTGCTTTTGTCTGTTGTTGCTGCTATCCTTTGGCTGCATTGCATCTTCACCTGTATATCCTCGACTACTCTCAAGATTTTGAGAATACTCACATACACAATATTACACATCCTCCAATTCCACATTTAACTTATGAAATCTTTCCTGCGAATTCTTCTCTTGAATTTGACTAAAACAACCAATTAAAGCCAAGTGCTTCATACCTTCACTTACAATCAATTTCATCATTGCTTCCTTGTACTCTTCTGTAGCCCAATGCAACATATCCTCAACATAAACATCTTCAAGCCAATCCACTGCCTCACTTATGTCTTCAGCAATGACCATACCTTCAACATCCTTCTCATTGTTTTCATGAAACAATGCTACCTGCATGACAGAATTTTGAATATGCCCTTGACAATGCAATTCTTCCTTCACCCTATCCTTGGAAGATTTCCAATCTTCATAACCTGCATTCACACACCAATTATCAGATTTAACTTTATAAAATTCAGTTGTTGCCATTCTCAGCATGACTCTTCCTTCTTCTTCTGGGTTTTCTGCTGAAGTTTTATTGTCTCTGTCTACTTGTGACAATGCTACCATCACATCACCCTTTAGCGCTTGACCACCTGCAAACACATTTTTTTGCAATTCCTTGCAGTTTTTCATCCAATAAATGGAGTTACCAATACCATCATTGAGCACAATATCAGAGTGCTGCCCTCTTTCTTCTTGTATGACAAAATTTTGTATCTATCTGCCTTTTCTTCCTTCAATACCTGCAATAACATACCAATGATTACTTTTAAAACCATGAGACTCTAAAGTCTCTGCTGATGCTTCTAACACCATTCCTGTTTGTTCAAATGCAACATCAATTCTCTGATTTGCTTCTCCTCCTGACTCAGATTTCTTCAACAATTTCACCAGCAACTCTGCAACAGAACACTACTCTTCTTCAATTTCTCTTTGGGCATTCTCATGAGCCAAATCTACCTTATTTTCTGCAGCAATTAACTCCTCTGACTGTCTTCCAGCAGTCCATTTGTTTGGTAGTGTATGGTATTCATCTTGGCTATCCTTTTGAGACAACCTTACCTCGTTTTCTGCAACAATAAATTTTTGCAGCTGTCCTTCATTTCCTTCTTTAGAAACATGCATATGGGCTCCACCTTGGCTGTCTTCATGAGGCATTGTGGCCTCATCCTCCATCAAAATAAGTTTATGATCCTGCCTGCTTGAAATGTTTTTATACATTTCTTTTTCTTCCTTTTGAATGTTGACAACTTCACCTGCTAAATCTACAACCACACACAATATGTCAGAAATAAAAACATTAGGCCTTTCAGCCTTACTTGTTGTCAGCATATCCATATGCTGATCTGAACCCTTCAAAGAACTCATGAGACTTCCTGCAAGTCTCTCTTTCTCTTCATTCTCCAAACAATCTGTAAGAACCTGTAATGTCCCCACTTTTGGACACTATTATATTATAGAGTGTTATGGTGACCAGAGTAGCCAGACGGGGGTGATAGCGATTACAGGAGCTATTGAGGGGTTTTATTGGGCCCGACTTGCATCGCTCATCTTTTTTCATCATCATGACCCATTCTGCACAACTTGGATTTGGTTTCGTTGCATTCCGACAATTTCCGTAATTTTGAGTTATTTTGGGCTATATGTTAATTAAATTCACTAAGGAGGTCATATTGGGCATAATACTTGGAGGAACGTCTTAGTGTAATAGCTCATCGGAATCGGGAGGAATAACACTACAGGGTAGGATGATGAGAAGTGACTTTCAGTGGCCAGAGAAGCCACAAGGACAGATAAACCACTTTTTAGAGGTAAAATGGTTAATTAATTAATTAAAGTGATCAGCTCGGTGGTGAAAGATCCCACCCAACCTGGGCCAAGCTTGGTCACGGAAGTGAAAGATTCCTCTCTCACCATTCTACATCAGATCTATTCAGTTCCAGGAGCCTTTATGGAGGTATGGCGAATTATTGGAGGGTTTTTGCAGAGCTAGGGCGCACCCATCTTGAGAGAGGTTCGATTTGCACGGAGGTGATCAGATTCTTAGTAGATCTCACTCCATGGTTGCTAGCCATCACCATAGCGCCTTATTACAGTAGTGTTTGAGGGTATTCATCAGGCCATTCATTTCTTCTACGAGTGGGGCGAATTTCATGAAGGAGTGCGTATTGGGGATTTGAGATCTAGTGATTTGTGAGCAGATTTGTCATCTACAACCAAGGGATCTTCATATATGAGTTAGCCATCATCAGATCTACAAGTTGTAGCCATTTCATGAGGATTTTACATCAGATTTATTGTGCATATTTCAGCAGGGCGTAAGCAACAAGAAAGGCACATTTCTGGGTATGGAATTTGTGGATTTTTCATGATATAACAACTCTTTTGGGCAGCCATCATTTGGGGATCAAAAAGGAGGATCATTGACACTATTTCCTTGCCTTTTGGAGCCATTATAGGCCAATAAAGTGGCCGTTGTATTACTTATATCAGATCTGGAAATTACTACCATTGGACAACCATTAATCATAAATAAACAAGCAAGGATTGTGTCGAGGTATTTGTGCTTTTGCTGTGTATTTCTTGCATTTACTCTTATGCTTACTCTAGCCTATGTTCCATATGATTTCATGTTGTTTTATACAAGATTAAACTCAAAAACATGGATGGAAATGCAAGCTACAGTCGTGCATGCAATCTGTTTGACATAATGCCTCAATAAGAAAACTATCATATACATAACAACAAACAAATAATCATAACAACAAACACTTTGGGGGTTCTAAGGTGGTTTGAACTCATCCCATTGACCTTCTAAACACATCAGTCATCTTCCTTGAGAGTTGGGACAACAAGAGAGTCGATTTGCCCAAGAACTTTGAGCAAACACACAAAGTGTTTGACGAAAGTTCTCAACTAGTTAGATCTGATTTTTTATGTCAGATTTGGTTGGGAATATTACAGTGGTATCAGAGCGTTGATCTTCCCAGCTAGTGGGGATTAGCGCATGCAGAAATACAGTGAAGATGGATACTAAGGACTTTGCTAGAGAGACTGTATGTGAATGGGAATACTATGCCCTTAGTGAGGGATTTAGGGCTCAAGTAACACTCCAATAGTTTATATCCATAAAAAATCCCATGTGGAGCAAAGAGGAGGTTACATATTGGGTTAAAATAGCAGAGAAAAATAGAGCTAGAGTAGCTAAATGGAGGGAAGCATGGATTAACCCTACACCCATTAGGAGCATGGAGCTTTGCTACAGTTGCAAATAGCCTTGGGAGCCAGACGATAGATGCAGGGGTAAAGGGAAGGTGCACATTGTTGAGTTGCACTATGACATTGAGGATGAGGAGTTGCGGGAGGATGCAACCATAGATGCATTTTTACAACAGTCTGATGAGGCTAATGACTCTTGCACATTTGAGGGACAGTTGGATGGACAGGATGATAGCACATGTTCCTTATCTTCCACATCAGGCAATGTTGAAGATTTAACACTTTAGCACAATGGTGACACGTGTGAGGATTCACACGAGTTAGCACTGAGATATGAGAGTAGGAGGTCGGATGACCTACCCTTGGGTGTAGACATGACTGTCAGGGAGTCATGCGTGGAGGAGGATGAGCTTCCTATGATGACCGTGACACATTTGTCATCTTTTCAGACACCCATGATAGCCACGACACATGAGGATATCAGTGGCATTTCTGATATGATAGACGAGCCTTGTGTGAGGGATGCACACCAGGGACACATGGATCCACAGACCCAGGAGGAGAGACATGACTTGCAGACAATTGGCCTTACACATATGTATCAGTATGAGGAGAGTGAGTCATTTGTTTTGGAGACTCCATTGTTTGATCAGGTTGGGGAGACTGACAGTTTGATGGGACACTTACTTCCAGGACAGGTCTGCATTGATGAGGATGTACTCCTTATTGGTCGGGATGACCATAGCATGTGTCTGGACACATTTGTATGGGATCCAGGTGCAGATGATAGTAGCAGGGTGAGTGCACAGGAGGATACAATTGCCCATACATGATACAATGTGATTCGGATGGGGGTAGCAATTGGTGATGGTGTGCAGGGGCATGCAGGAAGACCCAAAAGCACAGTGGACAGTGGGTAGTTCAGTGCCTTATCTTTTGCAGAGAGTGTTGTTGGGGATTCCAGGGTTGACACTAGCAGTGAGGGGCATGAGGTAGCACCTCAGCGAGACTGTGATCAAGAGTCTCAATACTTGGCAGGACAATTGAGAATCAGTGAGGACATGATCATGGCAGCCACTAGGCGCATTGATGACACACATGCATTGGTGGCATATTGTTGTTGGAGGGAATCAATGGCACATGACAATTCAGATGGAGGATTTGCCATGGATGACTTTCATACTCTCAGGGAGAGAGTGACTATGATGAAGGTCGACTACTAACAGTTGTTGATGGACAAAGACTACCTATTGGAGGTTGGTGAGATGTATCACAGGGCCTCGAGGGAGCAGGAGTTGGAGGTGGACCAACTCACTCATGAGCTAGGGAGCACACGAGGATTCTTGAAAGGCACACAGACAACCCTTCAAGAATCAGAGGAGCTCCTTGAGGAGATTAGACAGAGATCCACTCCATCTATCTTAGTAGAGAGTCAGATATATCCTTCAGCCACATTGCTAGAGGATGTTGGTGGTTTAGCAGAGGAGCACTAGTTGATGGGGGAGCATGAGGAGTACCCAGGATCACTGATGAGTATGGAGAGATATGATTCAGAGACACAGGAGGATGCCCATGTATCACAGGAGCTACCCTCCACGAGGATTTGTGAGACAGTCGAGCACTCACATACGCATGGGGACTTTGGAGCCATGAGCAGTTATGAGGACACTTCCATTTGTGTTCCAACATTGGCTGACCTTCATGTAGAGGTTGACCCAGTAGTACACCTAGGATCCATGATGCTGCAAGAGTATACAAGAGATTACATGAGTATGTAGGAGCATACAGTGGTGAGTGATAGTTCACAGAGACATGTCGAGGTGTACAGTGGGATTCAGAGGGACGCATTGGATTGCAGGGAGGAGACATACTTAGTAGAGCATGGAGATTCCTCTCCCTTGCAACAGTGTATAGATCTGGGAGATCACCTTCACAGTATCAACAATTGCATGAGCGATGATGGATGGAGAGTGGTTGAACAACAGTTTGAGGAGTTACCCCCGGTTGTACTTGATGATTGGGGTTTGGTGATGACTACAAGCGAGTATTTACCATGTGTACCGGTGGATGAGCTTTTGCTTGAATCCTTGGGATTGACCAAAGCATATGATGCTTTTCAGTCCTACAGTTGGTTACAGATGTTTCTTTTAGCTTTTCTCGACACTTTCATCATTGACAACAACATAGGAGGAGATAGACAGTGACAGGGGACAGGGAGAGTTGATAGGCTGGGACCACCTGACAGGAGTGATTTTATTGCATACAACAGGATAGGGGTGGATCATCAGAGATAGACAGTTGAGACCTTGGGCGTGATGGTGAGCATCGTAGGCCATGGGATAACAGATATCTCAGAGGGCGACACATATTCAGATTCTCATGAGGATGAGCATGGAGGGCTTCCGACAGTTATCAGTATGACACATGGGAAGTTAGTGGGGATTGGAAGTGATGAACTTCCAATTTTGCCATGGGATCCAAGAGTCCATTTGGTTAGTAGGGTGTTTCATCTTATGATGGTCCAGGTTGCACCAGAGAGCAACATACTTCAATCTTGGATGGTTATGAGAGGGCTTGTCCTATGGGCCAAGACATGTTCTCCCTATTGATACTCATGATCGAGTATGTAGATGGTTGGGCAGATGTTACTTCCACCGAGATACTTTTACAGGTGCAGATTCTTGACAACAAGTTCAGTTTCCACAGGTATTTTAGCATGAGGACCTAGGAGTGGGGGATCCAGTATATATACTGTGAGCMGACAATCATGACTAGAGTAGTGCAGTGTCAGCGTGGTGATCATGGGCAGAGACTAGCATGGGACCCGGGGATTGCAGGGCTAAGCAATTCATCGACTGACAGAGGCGAGTGGATCTTTGCAGGGAAAGGTCACTTTGACTTTCCATTGAGCTTCAATGTTGAGGGGAGCACGTCACTTGAGGGTGATTCATTGAGGTCTTGTAGTACCTCACTATGGCATCAACATGTTCAGTGGGTGGAGACCGTGTTGGTCTTGATATGGACTTGGAGGATAGACTCATACCGGGGTGAGGTCAGGTGTCATTTGCAGGAGACTCATGGTGTTGATATGTTACAGGATTACACCTCACAGGGTATTGTAGTTCACGTCTTTATATGGGATCCAGGGGGTAGAGTGCGTGATAGTTCAACTTTGGGTGGAGCCTACTCTGTGTCCCATAGGTGGACATGGGACCCCAATATTATATGTTGATTGAATCAGTTATTGCTTGAGGACAAGCAATTTTCTAGCAGGGAGGACTGTAGTGTCCTTTTGGACACCATTATATTACAGAGTGTTATGCTGACTAGAGTAGCCAGACGGGGGGTGATAGCGAGTACAAGAGCTATTTAGGGGTTTTATTGGGCCCTACTTGCATCGCTCATCTTATTTCATCATCATGGTCCATTCCACACAGCTTGGCTTTGGTTCTGTTGCATTTCGACGATTTCTGTAATTTTGAGTTATTTTGGGCTATATGTTAATTAAATTCACTAAGGAGGTCATATTGGGCATAATACTTGGAGGAACCTCTTAGTGTAATAGCTCATCAGAATCGGGAGGAATAGCACTACATGATAGGATGATGAGAAGTGACTTTCAGTGGCCAGAGAAGCCACAAGGAGAGATAAACCACTTTTTAGAGGTAAAATGGTTAATTAATTAATTAATAATTAAATAAAGTAAAAGTCACTTGGAGAGACAAGGTGAGCAGGGAGGATAAAAGAGAGATGGGGGCCTCTATTCTCTCATTATGTTGATTATCAGTTTGATATCTGGCTTCTTGCTAGTGAGCCCATGCACTTGGGGGTTTTGAGGGTTTTGATTGAACAAACCCTAGAGATCAACTCGGTGGTGAAATATCCCACCCAACCTGGTCCAAGCTTGGTTACGAAGGTGAAAGATTCCTCCCTCACCATTCTACATCAGATCTATTTAGTTCTAGGAGCCTTTGTGGAGGCATGGCGAATTATTGGAGGGTTTCTGCAGAGCTAGGGCGCACCCATCTTGAGAGAGTGGTTCGATTTGCAAAGAGGTGATCAGATTCTCAGTAGATCTCACTCCAACGTTGCTAGCCATCACCATAACACCTTATTACAACAGTGTTTGAGGGTATTCATCAGGCCATTCATTTCTTCTACCAGTGGGGCGAATTTCTTGAAGGAGGGCATATTGGAGATTTGAGATCCAATGATTTATGAGCAGATTTGTCATCTACAGCCAGGGGATCTTCATATATGAGTTAGCCATCATCAGATCTACAAGTTGCAGCCATTTCATGAGGATTTTACATCAGATTTATTGTGCATATTTCAGTAGGGTGTAAGCAACAAGGAAGGCACATTTTTGGGTATGGAATTTGTGGATTTTTCATGATATAACATTTCTTTTGGGCAACCATCATTTGGGGATCGAAAAGGAGGATCATTGACACTATTTCCTTGCCTTTTGGAGCCATTATAGGCCAATAAAGTGGCCGTTGTATTACTTATATCAGATCTGGAAATTACTACCATTAGACAACCATTAATAATAAATAAACAAGCAAGGATTGTGTGGAGGTATTTGTGCTTTTGCTGTGTATTTCTTGCATTTACTCTTATGCTTACTCTAGTCTATGTTCCATACGATTTCATGTTGTTTTATACAAGATTAAACTCAAAAACATGGATGGAAATGCAAGCTACAACCATGCATGCAATCTGTTTGACATAATACCTCAATGAGAAAACTCTCATATACATAACAACAAACAAATAATCATAACAACAGACACTTTGGGGGTTCTAAGGAGGTTGGAACTCATCCCATTGACCTTCTAAACACATCAATAATATTCTGTGAGAGTTGGGACAACAAGAGAGTCGATTTGCCCAAGAACTTTGAGCAAACACGCAAAGTGTTTGTTGAAAGTTGTCAACCAGTTAGATCTGATTTTTTATGTCAGATTTGGTTGGGAATATTATAGATCCACAATAGATCTTCTCTTAACATCATCCTCTCCAAGGATGTCACCTTGGTCTGGTTCACAATAGTGAAATACTTCTTTTTCTATCAATGGCCTAAATTTGAACTGAACTCCTCTGAGTTTCTCTTTCTTCTTTAAATCATTTGATCTATGCTTCATTTCCCTTAGGATTTTCCTCAGTTTCTTTATGAATAACTATACGACTGGCCATCGAACTGGCTTCTTCATACTCCATCCTCTTCTCTGGTTTGCATCCACCTTTCTCTGTAGCAGTTGTTCCATCACCTCTAGCTGTACTTCTATCTCAACTAATCTTCTGTCAAATCTCTCTTGATTTGATCTTTCATGGCCTCTTTCTGAACCTTTACAATGATCTCCAGTAGTCATTGTCTCCATTTTCTTTGTGAACTCCATCTTGTTCACTTGTGCACTACACCTAAGCCCTTACCTTTAGCAAGTCTCCATACCTGCCTGTCATACCTCAACAAGCTATCTCCTTGAGCTTGGCCTCTTGGTATTCTCTGGTTCTCTGCCTCTGAACCACTCTTTGAGCAACCTCTGCTCTTTTAGGCTCTACAACTTCCACTTCTTTTTGAAAACACTCACTTGTCCTCCCTATCCAACCTCTGTTTGAATTCTTCAGGTTCTGCCACTACTTAAGAGCTCACATGCTCTTCTCATTTAAGAACACAACTGGTTCTCTGTTATAGCTCCTCTCAACTGTAATGCTGCTAACACCCTCTTTGTCTGCTACCTGCAATCTGTAAACAAATCTTAAAACCAGAGTTGTCATAGAAACATCAATAATACCTACAAGATCTGTTGATGATCTTGTCTTCCACATCCAATGTACTTGAATAGACAATTTCCTTTTAACCATGCCTTTGTCTGTCAGATTTATAATTTGATCCTCTCTCCCTTTCTTTGCAATATCTCTGTCAATTGCACACAAACAACACTTGCTTTGTCGTTCTTGTTCTATCAGACTTTACTGTCTGATCTCTTCTCTTTGTACTTGTCTTTGCATTATCAGATTCAACAATTTGAATGCCTTTTGTGCTATCACAACTAATTTTGACTTCCTACCAACTGTCTGACAAATTATATTTGCAGGTACATTTACTGTATCAACTCACTTTCAAGAGCATAAACCTTGCTCTGATTTACCTCCCAAAGAGATTTTACTTGCTCTGATACCAATTGATGCAGGACCTCCCATCCTAAAACCCTTTTATGCAGTCTTCTGTTGTAATTGCATTGTAAACCACAAAATAGGGGTGCCAAGGATTGTCTGAGCTTCTCTGATTTGATCACTAACAAGATCGAATATCCACGTGACCACAGTTTAATACAGAGGCGCTAAATTTTGTTCTCCTCTTGCCCTCTCTTCGTATGATCGAGGGATATGACCTCGCCCAACTCTTTCAGTCGCTAACCACCCATCGAGGATCGATGGTCATGCTTGAACCGGTGTGGAGATCTACGATCAGGGACTATTGCGAAGTCCCAACTAGCACGACGTTTACCTCCTTTCCCGAGTTCTGCAATAGAACTGTTTGTTGGTAGTGGAATCGATGCCAACCATTGATTTATTAGCAGGCGACGATCGATGCTCGATGTGGATTGCGGAATCGAAACTTGTGTGAATGTTAACTCAACCTTTGAACCCCGTAATGGCTCCCCGCCGTCGATCTTACTTTTTCTGATCCGACGGTCATGACTTAATTAGATGTTGGTTCGATGGTCCTCCTCTTCCTACTCCCAGATCTGACGACTGCTGTAGCTTTCTTCTTCAAAGGTCGACTTCATCCTTCGATGGTCACAATCTGTTCTTTCCTTAGATCGATGGCTCCTATAGCTTCTTACACCATGGCTGCGTGAGCTACCTTAACCTCAATAACTACCCAATTACGAATAGACTAGGATCCTCAATCCTTTACAGTGATTGATGATCGCTGGGACATTTCTGGGATCTAGTTTAGTTTACAGGATTGCGCCAAGACCTTGTCCTGAGAGTTTTTCTCCTCAAACCTGCAATCAATTCTTTATCCTGCAATTACACACAACTTAACATACACAGGTTCGTCAATTATGAGACAAAGATTCACTTAATTTCCACAGAGACGTACAATGCACAGATCTTCTCGAATAGAGAATTTTTCATTCATCAAATGTACACTTACTGTACATACAATTACATAGCCTTGCAGGCCTTCCTTTGCCTAGATTAAATCAACAGGATACAATCCTCGTAGACCTAATTAACATACAATTGGTCCTCTCAGTCTCTGATCTAATTCTTCTGTTGATTGGTCACTTCCAATCTCTTGGCCTTGTTATCGCACAGTTTGTAGCTAGGAGTATAGGCTATAAAGTAGAGGGCCAAACTGGTGTAACAGGAACCTATCCCACCCAATGTCACCATGATGGGGAGGTTCTTTCTCTTTAGGGAGGTCAGGCCTAGGGGAGACGTCCCGGGTGACCTGGGGTTTTGAAGAGGCAAAAGGTTAATAGGATGAAGATGAGTTTTTCCCCCCTTCACAGATCACCACCAATCAAAAGTTCTGGCTAAACAACCAATAATAAAGTAAAACCCAATGAAGAGTACCTGCTTGGAACAAGACAACAACAAACTGATACTCTCAAGCTTATTTCAATGGGTTAGTACTTCTTAAGACTATCTAATAAATATATATAAGCAATTAGCGGTAAATGTTGACGAAGTCAATGTTTATCAATATAGCAATAATGTCACTTCACCAATAAATATTGGAACAATGTGGCATTCAATGTAACCAATCAACACTTTATTCAATTAATGCCTTAACCACCATTCAATTGCTCACAAAGTTAAACGTTGTTGCAATAAAGATGAAATATCCAATGATGATGTCAACAACTTAGGGTTAGTAGGTTAGTCTAGGCTAGGGTTAGTGTAGTTAGGGTTTCAATCGAAAAGTCTTGAGAGTGTTTAGATCGAGTTCTTACTTCAACTTTGGAGGACTTAGATCAGTGCCTTAGGGTTTAATGGAGTCATAAATGAAGGACGCAAGGGTTGAAGGGGATGAGACTTTAAGGACTAGAGGGATAAGTTTTGAAGTGCTGCTAAAGCAGGGCTTCAAAATCATAACCCTAGGGGAGAGAGGCTCACTTCGATGTTGCTAAAGCAAGGCCTCATGCTCTCTCCTCCTTCTCGGCAAACAACTAGCTCAAATGAAATACAAAATCAAGAGAAGAGGGCTTAAAGAGGGAGAGTGTTGCTAAAGCAATGGTCTTTCATCAAACCCTAAAAGAAAATGGCCCTAGGTGTAGATGACCTAGGCCTGGGACGTCCTCTTCCTCTTGAAGTCAAAATGGTACGACTAGCTAAAAGGGAGGAAGAAAAAGGAGTGTAGCTATGGCTAGGCTCTCTTCTTCTTCTTCAATGGCTAAAAGCTTTTCTATCAGGGGACATGAGACAAGAACCTACTTGTGTGCTTGTCACCTAGGGTTTTTATTCAGCAAATTATAAATACATGTAAGAAAATAAGACTACAACCATTCAATCAAGAA
>JASDQU010011593.1:182391-195386 GCA_032191745.1 Picea mariana | reverse complement strand
ACATTACAATGACTCTCATACAACCTTAGACCGAAGTCTAAGTTTCAAACCCTAAATTCCAAAACCCTAGGTCCACTTGACCTGTATTTTCAGGGCTTCGCTAGCCTGTATTTCCTTCTTTCTCGTGAGGTGCTCCAAAGCATCCGTTGGTGGATTTTTCTGTTTGTTGAGTTGTCCATGATCCATCTTCTTTGTTGATCTGTCTTCCTTGACCTTCTCGTTCAGCGACTCGCTTTCCCTTACTTATCTCCTTCTTTTATTCTTCTTTGACCACTTCAACCCATTCTCAGTTTGTGTGTCTTCCACGCAGTTCATACTTCGCACTTCTTCCTTGATCTTCTCTTCCTTCCATAACCAAGGGCCAACATGCCCCCAACACTCACATGTGACTCGTCCCAAGTCACTGCAAGACCAGACCTTATGTTTTACTTCGACTTCAGACTACACAGAGCAGCCTGTGTTTTTTGCTCGGTTCCTCCCTTCCTTGTGTATACTATCTTTTCTGTGCCTGGTACCCAGTTTCAAATGCACCTGGTACCTAGACCCTTTTTCTTATGCTTATACTGAGAGTTGCAAGGTATTTGGTTGTCATAATACAATTTCAACTGGCTCCCATTTACTAAACCTTCCTTCCATTCTCTGTCCAGGGTCTTCAACTGTGGAGCTCCACCTTCTGTAACATAGGCAACCTCGTATGGCCCAGGCCAATGTGTCCTGAACTTCCATGGATGCTTCATGAACTTGTTTTCATATACCAATACTAAATCTCCTTGCTTGAATGCTTTCTTTTTGATATGTCTATCATGGTAGGCCTTTTCTCGTTCCTTATGTACCTACTAATGAAATCCTGCAATAAACTTGTCTTCCTCTAGTTCTACCAACTGTGAAAGCCTGTCTTGAACAGTGCCAATTTCATCCATGTCTGTGAATGTTGTGATTATTAAGCTAGGAACTAAGTATTCCATCGGTACCACTACTTCCAGGCCATAAACTAACTTAAAGGGGGTCTGCATTGTCAGCTTCTTGCAAGTGGTTCAATAAGCCCATAACATTGTTGGCACTCTCAAATCCCAATCATCCATGTTCACACTGCAAATATTCATCAGCGTTGTCTCCAAGATCTTATTGAAATATTTGATTGTATCATTTTCTTGTGGGTGGTATGGTGTGCTCTTCTGATGGTGAACATCAAATTCATGAGTCAAGGATTCAATATTCTTATTAATAAAATGTGTGCCTTGATCGCTCATAAAGATCTTCGGGCATCCAAATCGGGTTATGATATCCTCAAATATGAATTGTGCAGCTGTTGTTGCACTACAGTCCTTAACTTCTCTTGCTTCTTCCCATCTAGTCAAATACTATGTCACAATGATAATGTATCTTTCTCTTGTGCTCCTTCCTGGTGGGTTAATAGGTCCCACAAAATCAATAGACCATTTTTACAATGCCTGTAAAGTTAGATGAGGTTCTAAAGGCATCTCATCTCTTCTGGAAGGTTTCCCCACTCTTTGGCATACATCGTAGGCTCTGAAGTATTCCTTAGCATCTTTGTGTAAAGTGGGGCACCAACGGCTAGCTCTAAGAACCTTTTTCATTGCTTCTTTTCCTGCATAATTTCCTACTGTGATTCCTTCATGTGCTTCTGCTAGTATCAATGGTATTTCTTCCTCCATAACACATCTCCTTAAGATCTCATCAGGTCCCAACTTATATAGCTATCCTGCTATAAGTGAAAAATCCGCAGCATGAACTACTAGTTGTTTCTTCTGAATGATTGTATATTCGCGAGGTGTTAGTCCTGTTGATAGGAACTGGACTATCTCGGAGAAGTGATCATCAACCTTTCTGATGGCCAACAATTGTGCATCTGGTAGTGTATCCTCCAAACTAGTAGGTTCATCTCCATGTTCTAACCTGGACAAGTGGTCAGGCCCCTTGTTCATTCTTCCTGGCTTGACCACAATCTCAAAATCATATTCCTAGAATAATAGTAGCCATATGCATATTATTCCCCCCAACACTGGCTTGTTGACTAAGTATTTCAACGCAGAGTGATCAGTGAACATCTTAAAATGTCCTCCCAGCAAGTAGTGTCAAAATTTCTGCAGTGCATACACCATATCTAATCCTTCTCTTTCAATGGTAGTGTAATTTATCTCAACTATAGAGAGCTTGTTGCTAGCAAAGGCTAGTGGGTGGTCAATATCTCATGATCATGGTTGTGCCAACACTGCTCCTAATGCAATGGATGAATCATCGACATAGACATGGAATTCCTTACTCCAATCTGGGAAAAACAGAATAGGTGCAGTAACCATTTTCTGCTTTAGTGTGTCAAAGCTCTGTTGGCATTCCTCTGACCATTGAAATGGACAATCTTTCTTTAAAATATTTTCCATGGGTGTTGTTATCTGTGCATAGCCTTTGATGAAATTTATGTAGTATCCAGTATGTCCCAGCGTAGTGCGCAACTGTCTAACCGAAGTAGGAGGAGGTATATCAACAATGATGGCAATCTTGGAAGGATCTACCAACATCCCCTACTTACATACGATGTGTCCCATAAATACTCCAAAAGGTGAAAGGAAAATTCACTTTTTCAGGTTCAGGGAAATCTGGCATACTTATCCAGCATCATTCTCAAACATTCAATATGATTTTTCAATAAGCTAAAAACAGTTCAATCATCAAAATATGCTTCCAAAAATTTAAGTAAAAATTCCTTGAATGCTTCGACCACCACCCTGGAAAAGATGGTTGGTGAATTCTTTAGTCTGGAAGGCATCGCAGTGTATTGGAAAGAACCCCATTCTATTACAAATGTGGTTTTATGTCTGTCTTCCTTAGCAATCCTGATCTGATGATAACCTGAAAATCCATCTGTGAAGGAGTAAACTTCTTGTCCTCCTACATTATCTAACACTTCGTCAGTAAACGGTGTAGGGAATGGATCATGTAAACATGAATCATTCAGTTTCCTCAAGTCTACATAGATTTTGATCTCTCCTAACTTCTTATCCTAGACCACCACAGGGCTTATCCATTCTGATTCTTTGACAGGTTCTATGATTCCTGCTTCCAACATTTTGTCTAATTCAATCCTAACTTTCTGCTTATACTTGGGATTCAGTCTATAGGGTCTCTGCTTGACTGGCCTTGCATTTGGTTTCAAGGGGATCTTCATTTCTCCCATGGACCCTTTAATGCCCTTCATGTCTATGAACTTGGTTGGAAATAAGTCCTGGTATTCATGTAGTAATTTTGTAATCTTATCAATAGTGGCATCATCCCAATAATCTCCAATGTTTGCCAGCTTAGGTGCTTTCTCTGTTCCAATATTAACTTTCTTGATTTTAATTGGTTGTCCAATGAAAGATAGTTCAACCCTTGGCCCTTCTATGTCTCTTTTTCCTTCAGTTTCTACGATGTTCACATTCCTAGGATCATCATCTTCATCAGCATTGATATTGTAACAACCCTATAATTTCTGAAGAGGTGCAGTCCATTCATCTTCTTCATGCTCCAAGGGGAGGTTAGGTGCCTCCTCAAATACTTTATGTCTTACAACTTGTAAAGCCTGATCTATTGTGGGGCACTAACTTTCAAATAAAAATGTAGCTACAAAGTTCTGGGTCATACCGTACCAATCTGAAGTGGTGAGGTGCAGTTCCGCTTGAAGATACCAATTGATAGGTGTTGTGTCCAAATTGTTAATGGATTTGTGTACCCATTGTTCTTGAGTAATGTTTCTCTAGGCCTCCTCACAGCTCTGCACATAGTCCTTCGGATAGCTCTGACCTGTGTATCGAACTTTTCACCCTTCAACTTGGTCTGAAAAGCGCACTGTCATCAAAGTGCAACATTGCACCCACTCTGCAATGTTCTTCTTGTGTGTTGCCCACCATCTTGTTGGCGTTGCTTTCAAGGCTTCATTTAGTGCCAACAACCTCTGTCGTACTGGTACAGTTTCTTCAAATTCCAATAAGAAATTTTCTAAATGATTTAAACCGTCAAATATGGGCAGGTTACTTACTTCTATTACAATCTAGAGAACCTCCATGATCAATCTGGCACATCGTCGTGTGGATACTTCATACATCATGTTCTGCCAGTTCTCCAATTCTTCTTCTGAGTTTGATGAGCATTCACTCTCACTTCTCCAGGTCAAATTTCCATCGGCCGTAGGATTAATGTAATCTTGTTGTCTTGCTATCAATTTATATATGTTCTCTAGTTCATAAGCACGGTCTTTGTCTCTGATGGGTTTTGTGTATCTGCAAACTTCATCCAGATCAAGAGGTGCAATGACCCTAAGGCCATCACCTTCAAATGTCATTCTTCTTTTCTTTAAGTCAACCATAGTCAAATTTTTGAAATCCCAATCAATGCCCAACAACATAGGATAAGGATAGCTATCATCAACTATCTCAATCACTTCGAAGTATGCAAACATCCTTACCCCATCGATGTCCATAGAGACATGCTCCAGTCTCCCAAAGGGGCTTACTGCCTATTGATTATCCATCCTGAGCCTGATAGGAGAATAAATAAACTTAGGTTTTCCCATTAGTGCCCAGGTCTACTTCATCATAACATTGACTTTTGATCCCAAGTTGAGAACCACATAATCTATGTCATAGTCTCCAATATGAGAATTAAGGTGTAGTTCCTTGTTTGTCCTTCTCTTTCTAGATACTTGATGTACTGTTTTATTCAGTAGGGGATCTATCCTTCCTATCTTATATTGTCTGATCAAGTGTTGTAGTTCTTGCATAGCTCTTTCATCCTTAATCAGATTAATGCAAGTACATAGGAATTCCATGAGCTTGCTTACCTCTTTTCCATCTCTGGGCAAGGCATACTGATCAAATTCTAGAGGTATTTCACATTCTTTTACTTCTAGTTGTGCCTTAGATCAAGAATCTTGTTCTTGTCCAAATTCTCTTCTTGCCTCTTCAAACTTCTTCTTTTCCTTCCTCGGGTCAAACAACTGTGTCTTCCCTACAACTCTTTTGATCCTTTATTCTTATGTAGTCTTTCATGGAGTCACCCTGTCTTCTCCTGTAACAGCACCTCCTCTAGTAATAACATCCACTCTGAGGTCTTCACTGCAAGGTTATGATAATATTAATTGTACTTGTTGGTTTCCTCCTCGTCTCTCCTAGAGCTTGGCTAATAGTACTAGACAATCTTCAATAACATGTTCAAATGAGTTGCAGTAGTTGCAAGTGGTACAAGGGTTCCGACAGTCCCTTGCCAAGTGACCTGGTTGGGCGCAGTTATAACAAATGGTATGACCTTGACCTCGACCCATGCCTCCTCCTTGACCTCTTCCTATGAATCCACCATGAGGGTTGAATTTTCCTCTTCCTGGGGAATTAAACTGGGTAGAATTTCCCTCCTGCTGCATCTCTCCTTGAACCCTATATGTATCTCTTGACCTTTCATGAAAGAGGTCAATCCTTCTCATCATGCCCCATAGATTTACAGAATGTGCAGTAAATATTGGTAGGTGTCTGGACATATTTTTGCATGTAATAACATTCCCCAGGGCGATGTCTATTTCTACATACCTCGCACCAGGGTAGAGTAAACTGCTTCAAAGGGCTTGGAGCTCCAAAGGCCAAGTACTCATTAAATAGGGGACAATTATCCTTGTCATGGCCCTCTGACTTTCATCTAATACACCAGATGTCTTCTCTTTTATATTTTCCCTTTTCTTTCTTCATATCTTCGACCTGCATAGATAAGCTAGTTAGCTGACTCAAAATTTGACTCATGCCTGAGATGGATTCTCCCATAGGGAATGATTCTATTTTCATGGCGATCTCCAGTGCCTCATATTGCGAAGAGACCTTCTGTTGCATCAGAGGAACTCTGATGTGTGGTAAGCGGGAAATAATGAACCATTCCTTATTCTGCTCGTCTGGAATCTGAAAACTTAAATGGCATGTCAAGGTATTAAACCTCTGATCAAACTCCCAAACAGGTTCAGTTACTCTCTTCTTGATTTCTTTCAGTTTTGTAATGCACTGTGACTCCAACTTGGGTTTCTTGAATTCTACACTCAACGCAGTATTGATATCATTCAGCGGTTTAGGTTGTACAGTTCCTTTAACAAACTTCATATACCAACTGAGTGCATGGTCTCTCAGGGTAGTACTAAACTGATCTATCTTAACAGCTTCGTCATTAACTTGTTTGATACTCCATACAACTTCGCATAGGAACCAGTGTTGATCAAGATCTTCAGATCCGTCTCCTCTAAATATAGGTAACCTCATTTCATCTGCCATAGATTTTCCTAGGTTTCTTGACTGATTATGTACAGAAATGTTGGTAAAAGTGCTCTGAGTGCTCTAATAACTCTGACTACTCTAGTTACTTAACGCTGCTAAAACAATAGGAGGAGTAATAGTACTTACTTCAATAGTCAGTGCAGTTCCTAAAGTTTCTAATTCTTCTCGGCGAGGTTCTGCAGTATTCCTCTCCTCTTCCCTAGCAGATTCTGAATATTCCTCGTTCAATAACTCTTCTTCTTCCCCAATGTATAACCCTTCGTCCTGTGCCAGTGGCTCGTGACTCTGCTCAAACAAGTTCACCAAAGAAACCTCTCTTAAGGTTCTCCCACTGTGTGTTTGTCCAACCTCTGTGTCGTTGTCGTTGTCTAAGTTCTTGAACATTAGTTTTTCAATCTGACCAATTACTGTATCTTCAAGATGTTCTTCTCATGCAATAGTATCTTGATCTTCAACTTCAAAAAGTGTAAAAACATTCCCCTAGGTCCCTTAAAAAAATATTTCTCCGCTTGGCTATATGACTCTACTTTGTCAATAGAAAACTTGGTAATGTACCCTCCAATAGTGCTATCAAACCAATGATCTACCACTATTGACACGGCGTTATCAACTCTCTTGACCTTCTCGATCATCGTCAACATCCAAACCACAAGTGGTCTAGATATGATTTCAAACTGGGTATCTGCTAATCTGGCTAACCACTCGTATAGCTCCTTATGAACTCCTCCAAAGAAAATCTCATGTATATCAGTAAAGATATATCTTCCCAACCAATCCTCTATACTAAGGCTAGGTTTCTTGTTCTGAGCCTCGATGAAGTCCCTCTCTTGTTCTTCTATCCACTTTTGGATCTCTGTCTTCGATGGAAACCACCTTGACATTACCTCGAGAAGAACCTGGTCTCGGAAACGGAACCATTTTTTGGCACAGGGGCAGACCCAAGGTTCAACTCTAACAACGCACCAATAAACCCTAACTACTGGCCCTTTTGGCAACACCTATGGAGAAGATGCAGTCTCACCCGAAGTAGCAATAGGGGGTTGCAGGACAGAGGTGTCTACAACCAGAAGAAATTCAAAGTGAATCCAGAACAACAACACACAGTAATCTAGTTATTCCTTACCGTACTTAAGCTTACTCCCCAAGTTATATCTCAAATCCAACGCAATAATGCAATAACAGCATATCGAATGAGAAATAACAGAGCATCAATCACACAGAACAACAAGATATACGTGGTTCACCCTCTCCCTAGGGATACATCCACAGAACTGTGTTTCTTGATATATTAGATGAAAACATACAGTTCTATCTGCGCACTTATCTTGCAGATCTCTCTCTCTTTCTCTCTCCTCCCTATGCACCCAGTTGCAAGGTTGATCCTTGCACCCAGCTGAATATCTAGAATACAAGAATTCTCTCACACACAATACCTCTCTCACGCAACAATAATAATCACACTCTTAACCCATAACAATGAACCCCTCTTCTCTCATCTAGGTCTTTATTTATACATTACAATGACTCTCAGACAACCTTAGACCGAATTCTAAGTGTCAAACCCCTAAATTCCAAAACCCTAGGTGTCTAAAACCCTAGGTCCACTTGACCCGTATTTTCAGGGCTTCACCATCATGTCTTTCCTTCTTTCCCGCGAGGTGCTCGAAAGAATCCATTGGTGGATTTTTCTATTTGCTGAGTTTTCCATGATCCATATTATTTGTTGATCTGTCTTCCTTGACCTTCTCTTTAAATGGCTCTCTTTCCCTTACTTCGCTCCTTCTTTTCTTCTTCTTTGACCACTTCGACCCATTCTCAATTTGTGTGTCTTTCGTGCGGTTCGTACTTCGTGCTTCTTCCTTAATCTTCTCTTCCTTCCATAACCAAGGGCCAACACCTTCTATTGTGTCGGTCATTTCTACAATTCCTTAAGCCTTCTATTTCTTCGGTCATCCCTGAGTCAGTCCTAAATCACTTTTTACTCTGATCTACTTCAAATATTTTTACCCATTTCGTGTCATTGATGGGGGATACATGAAGGCCCTCCTATGATGAGTCTTTTCCTATTGACTTTGACTCATTATCTAAGAATTAGACTTAGAAACTAATTGGTACCTTGGAACTTGCATGCCTCAATGGAAGGTTTCCTCACTTTTGACAGTGGGTTTTCATTATTGACCCCTGATCGGGAGATTTCGTCGAGTGTTCGACTTCAGCTCACAAATTTGCACCCATTGGATTGTACTAGTGTACCTTGAGAGTCATTGACATTAATGGTGATTTCCCTTACACGTGTTAATGATATACACTAATGATCGGTAATCAAGTGGTTTCTACCATGTTCGACTTCAACACATGTATTTGCATGGTTAGATTCGTACTATAGAGTGGTCGAGATGAAGACCCTAGATCTTTTCTGACAGATTCAGGTTGCATTGGATTATATTTAGATTGTATTGTTGCATAGATCCATAGTGTATGTCTCATGGTTATGTTCAAATTTGAGTCTTTAAGACATAGATCCACAGTGTATTTTTGGTGGCTATGTTCAGATTTGAGTCATAATGGCATGGATCCACAATGTATGTTTGGTGGCCATGACATGTCTTACTCTACATGGATCTTTGCATGTCAACATTTATGCTTTGAGTCACTTGTATTTTGAGTATGGGAATTTCTACCTCAGTTATGATATATTATTGTACTGTATTTTTCTTGTTTGTTGGCAGGTTTCCGACCGACATGTTCCTTGTTCCCAACACACACTCGACAAAGTATTTCAGCTATCACTTTGTTCTAACTTCATACTTTGGGGGGATTAGTGTTACACATTATTTTAGTCACCCTTATGACCGTTAATGATGTACATATATCCTTTGTCTTTAGAAGGATCAATTTCCTTAATCCCTGAAGAAGAATGAAGATGAACTTTCCTAAAGAGATGAAAGTATATTTTCCTTTGTAAAAAACCTTGTAAAGAAGGATTGTTGTACCTTGCTCAGTGTTAAGGGTGCGACGATCTAATATCGACATAGGTTTCACCACAGTGGCCTACGACATTGTCACATTTTTCTCAATATTAAGGGTGTGATGATCGCTCGTACAAAGAAAAAGGGAAGCTTCTCGATGCTTCTAGAATATAATATTCGAGGATGAGGTGGCCTCCGATTGGTTTGGGTCTGAGTTGCATCCCTGAATTCATGGGATCATCCTAACCTCCTCAGCCTATTCTTTTCATCTTATAAAAGGAAACCTCTCATGGGGAAAGTTAGCTTTTAGAATAGCTTTTTTGGGTCAGTTTTGGAGAAGAGTTTGGATTAGCTTCAGCTATAGATAATTCATATCGAGTGTTTGTGCCTATGGTGGATTTGAGTTTCTCTTTGTCAAGCTGATATCATAAGTAGTTTTCATATCTACAGTTTCAGAATCCATGGAGCAGAAGTGTGTGGGAAGCAAGGAATTGTTGAAAGGAACCTAACAACATAAAGGCATCTGGTTGTATCTCTCTTCCACATTCTTTAATAAAGATATACTTTTTCTTTCCTATATGAACGTTATTTTTCCATATTGTGTGATTCCTTGATCACGTACATAGTTTCATATCGAATAGACTCTGTTATTATTGTCTTCATTGGCTTGTGTTTCTTTGCAAATATTTCTCCATAATCCTTATGATGGAGCTAAGATCACATCAGCGAGGTTAGGTATACAACATTTAATAGGTATGTTTTGGATCCTCTTCTTATTTGGTAACTGAAATGGAAATTTTAGTATACTGTCCTTTTTTGTTCTAGTTTCGGGGTGAAACTAGGGAGATTAGTTTGTGCCCGCACTTATTGATTTGTCCTAAAATAGAAGCTAAGTGACACTCTGGAACCATCCTTGTGGATTCATGGCCCTGGCTCGAGGGTGACACTGCTGCTGAGACTTGGAACAATAGTGTCTACATTTGGGTGGAATGTCCTCGGTTTGCAACCCGTTGGTGTCTTGTTTCGGAAAAGATAAGTGCTCTATGTTATGGTTATCTACCCATGTATGATTTATTTTTCTATGTATTTATTTATCTTTGAATTTAATGTTCATAATATGCATGCTTGTTGGTTATTGTTGTGCATGGCTTAGTTTATGTTCTGGCATGAATCTTTCTTCTGCATGTGGTTTTCATGTCTCTTAATTAACTTATAAGTGATTTGAATTGACATAAGTCACTGTGAAGTGAGTCCCTGGGTTGCAGCGTGCCTCACCTATGGGTGGTTGGGTGTGTTTCAGTTGGATTAAGTGGCATAGCCCAGCCTATGGGAGGATGGGTACATTACACCTTCTCAAATACCAATTATTGTAATACTAAGAAGGGGGGTGAATCAATATGAGCACTTTATTTTCACTTTTAATCACAATGTGTATTCTTTAACTTTATGAGCAATATTCAACAGTTTATCATTATCATTTAATTTATAATAATAAGTATAAATCAATCATGAACAATAAGAAACCACAAATACACAATACAACATAATTTTACATGGAAACCCAATGCAGGATAAAACCACATAATTATTTTCTTATATGTCAGAAGAAATACATTCATAGGAAGCACTAAATTCCTTATTTTTCCAGCTACAATTGGAAGGAGGCTCCAACCCCCTAATTCTCAAGCTCCCACTCCCTCACTCTCCGACACCAACTGGAAGGAGACTAAAACCCCCTTTCCTTTCCATGTCCAACCACCCAGAAATACAAATGTAGACAAATTGTCACTACCACTGAATCAATCAACTTGTTATTGATCTCTCATTGTCACTTCCACAACCTTTCATTGTTGCTATATGTTATCAGTTGTTACCACTCAAACACTTATGCCTCAAACCCTCATACCAAGATACACAATAATTCCTTTTCAAATCAAATACTCATGAACTACTAAGACATTTATGTGCTGGAATACTACATAACGTAAACCCTAACACACACAGTAAACCATACCTATCAAATTGTAGTTGACCTTATGGATTTGATCTTATGAACTTCAGTTTTTCTCAACATATCCATGATTTGTGCTCTATAAAATCATGGATTCTCACATTCTTTCCCACTATGGCTCATGAATGTTCATGCCCTACTTCCTCGGAAAATTGAGGATTTTTGTGCTTCTATGTGCGTCCATGTTTTCCTTCATTGAACCCTGCATATGTGCGCGCTTCTATGAGTCTAAAACTCATGGATGTCTACACTCTCCTACACTGAAACTCATGGATAACCTCAAGAAAACCCTAGTACAATTAGCTCAACTTCCTCCCTTCATCTCCTGCATCTTATGTCTTCATTGAACTTCATTGCCTCAGACTCACTACGTCAGATTTGTCAATAGTACCTTCCCATAACACTTTACAACATATATATTCAATGTGCTCAATATGTGTTAATGAGAGCCTCTTGAAGTCTTATTTATACTTTCCAAGTGACTTCCTTTAGGGGCTAGCTTGTAACATTTTTCCCCTTTTCCTTATTTTAGGGCTAACCCACACTCTCTTGTTGCAGCTACTTTACCATTAATTAAATTCTTTTTGCAACTAATTTACCCTTAATGAATGACTTGTAACTTATTGTTGACCTTCTAGGGGCTTGTAGATAATTATTCAGGGTCTTCCAACTTTACAAGGCCATAACTCCTCAATTGTGAGGAAACATGTGGTGTACCACATATCATCAGAAATGGCATGACACATACATTCCATCCATGAATGACTTACCTACAAATACATTGTCCTTCATGTCCTTTTTCCTCAATCAACTGTGGTTTCCATAACCATACCTTCGGGGCTTCCTGACTTCTTCAAGGATTGACATCAATGACAACCAATTTTTCAACAGTTAGTGTCCATTTTTTTTCCTTTTGTCTTGGATCGAAGGAAACCTAATCCAAGGGGATTTCAACCTGTCTGTAGGGGGAATTTCTCACAACAGAAAAATGGCGACCATACTGGGGAAGAACTTTGATGTTTTCCTTAGTTTCTATCTCTCTTGAATTTTGTTATTGCTTGAAGTTTCTGATTCTTTGCTTGTTATTTGAACTCTTCTCTTCCATAATCATTGTTGGGAAGTATTCTAAGCCAATAATCTGATTTTCTTTAAATTTGGGCAATTTTTTAGCTCTTTTGACCATTTCTCAGGTTTCATCCCTCCTTGCTAGTGGCCTACAAAGTGATAGTCTCTTGATTTTCACTCTCCAACAGTGTTTTAGGGAGAGATGAACATTGATCATCTTCCTATTTGCACTATAACAAGAGCGATAGTCTCATTCCTGTGTCAATTTTAATCATTTTTTCCTTTGTTTCCTCAGATTGTTTGACGTAGATCTTTGCATTAGATTATTTTGCGTTTTCTTTTGAATTTTATTGATTGAAGGTTTGTCTTTATCACTTTTTTGTCCTCTTTTGAATTATTATCTCGTATCAAATTGTGAAAAGTTCATAGTTTACAAGGTTAACCCGATCCTTTGGTACAATCTTTATTTTCAGTAGTTTTGATCTTTGTCACTTGCAAACTTTCAAACTTTTGTCTCTATTTATTCCAAGAACTTCTAAGTGTTTCACTTGTTGATTTTGGAGTGATTTTCATTAATTTAAAGATTGTATGGGTTGTGTCAATCGTTTTTATTGATTTTCTTGTTTGTTACTCCTTAACTCTTTGGCC
>JASDQU010011593.1:135109-145383 GCA_032191745.1 Picea mariana | reverse complement strand
TTGTCTTTTTTAACATTTCAAATTTCTATGGAATTTTGAAAATGTAGATGTAGGATTTATAAATGTGAGTTTAAGAGACTCTCAGGTGGTTACATTCACCCTATGATAGTTTACCAATGATATCTAATTAAATTTATTATTCACTCTGCCTGTTGGGTCATTTTCTAAATTTCTTATGTTGTTCTGGGCATTTTTATCTCTGATATGTTGAATGATATCATTTTTTCTTGTTCTCCTCTATCTCATATTTTAATTGAGCTATTTCTGGCTCAATTTCGTTTTCGATATCTCAAGATAAGATTGTTTGAAGTTTGCATGTTCGGTTCTTCATCTGAATTCGGGTTATGTCTATGTTTTGCATTTTCAAGCAATTTACACTCTTAATCTTCCCCCATTTTATATTCCAACTTTTTCTTCTCTTCTCCATATTTCTATCGAGCTATCATATGCTTGATTGTGTTACTCGTAGCCCCAGATATGACTGCTTGAAGCTGGTATGGCCATTTTTCCCCCCAAATCCGTGGTTGTCAGTTTTCTATATTTTCTTATGCTTATATCCATTTTTATACCTAGATACCCATACCAATCTGTTCCTTTGTCCGATACCTTTCCAATGAGGTATCACAGGCCTCATTCTGACATTTGTAGCAAAAGTTATGGTTGTTTACAAATTCTCACTCAACAACCATTGACCATGCTCGTGGGTTAATCTGGACCCTTAATTATTGAAGCTGCAAAAGAGAAAACCCACTAGATCAACGGTTTTGTTCAATTGTCCATCGAACCTTGAAAATGTTAGAGTGTGCATTTAGAACTTTGCATCGGATTCTTCCTATATTCTATTCAATTCCCATCTCGACATATTAACTCTGAGAGAGAGATCTAGTCGTTCAACAAATCTAGAGAAATCTACATCATCCATCGAGGGAGATATTTCTAAGTTTTCTCTAATGTGTCAGTTAAAAGGGATCGAAGAAAAGAATCGAATAATATTCCATCTTCGATTTGCATGCTAAGGTTATCCAGAAAAAAGTGATGACGTGTAGTCGAAGCTAATCATTCGGCATCTAGAAAATTTGTGAAGTTTCAACGTATCGACAAGAGGTACCGAGAAATATTCCCTTATAGCTCCATTTTCCATGCGAAAGATCTGGATCGTCCTTTCGATGACGATCAACGGTCATGATTAAAATTCATTTGGAGTCTGAAGGAGATTGTTCGGAGTGTGAACTCCAACCATTCAAACTTATAACCCAAATATTGTTGCATAAAAAATATCCAACCATTCACTCAGCGAAAATATTGATGGCTCGATAGAGTTTCGCTTTAGCAATCTACTCTAGGTTTAAGCTTGTGAAAATTTTCAAAGTAATAACCCCATGGTTCTGATGTTGGTTTCTTAGAAGGAAAAGGGGTTTAGCTTCAAAAGAGAATGCGTAATTCACCAAAGAATTCAGTTGCGAACAACATTTCTATGTGAAAGAAGAAGATAAGGATTTGATCTGAGGCAACGAAGGAACATTCGCAAACTGAGGAAATGAAATAAATTTATGTTCTTTTGGTATTGTAGCCATAAGGCCATCAACTTCCGAGAATGAATGAAGTTCGTCAATCGAGTGACGAGTGAAATGAAATCCCAACCATTCATTGGGGGAGGGATGTTGGAGTGATTTGCGATATTATGAGTAGATGTACTATGATGGAGAAGGACTGTGACAATGAATAGTGTGAATGCCAGGTACAATGAAGCTCCGACGTCTTTGTCAGAGTAAGTGATCGAAAGGATGGGAAGAAGATTCAGGACAAATATTGACAATGATGAGGATGGGTGGTGGGTGCCACATCATTATTAATGCTACGTCAGATGACACATGAGAGTGTGAGTCGCATGGATTCCACATGGGAGTGGGAAGAAAAGGTGAGATTTGGCTTAGGAAACTTTAGGAGGCCATAACTTTCAATCCAAAACTTGGATTTAAGAATGGTTACATTCATTGGAAATCTCGCGATGGTAAAAATACAACTATGATATTTGGTTAGAGGAAATAATAGAGGAAAAGAAGGATAAAACCCAATAGGCCTTGGGCCCAGGTTTCGAGAGAGAGAGAAGTCCAAAAGAAGAATTTGATAGAGATCAATCCGAAGAGGCTTGGGGATAGGTCTGTAGGAAAGGTGGATCTAATAGCCTTGGAAGCTCAGGACCTTAGGAAAAAAGGAAAAGGGGAAGCTTGGTAAGGATCAAATTCAAGGTTCTAGAAAAAAGATCAATATATTTTCCACATGCCTCTCAATGTTGGAGTGGTCATGTGAACAAATTGGCTCTGCAAACCTTCTCCTGCAAAACAAAAGAATGATATCATCCATGGAATGAAGGAAGACTAGCTAATATAATAAACAATATATTCCCTTCCTTTAAACCAACTTATGAGAGAGTGTTAAGTTTATTAAAAAATAATTTGATGACTATATGTGAGTGTCTTAAGACTACATATGCTAATTCGAAATAAGAGAGTAGGATATGTATGCGAGAGCACATAGTATGAAGTCATGCAACATAACATGTTAGCAAGAGGATACTGAATTTGAATTAGGAAATTAGCAAATAATCAACCACAACCTCATCCAAGACATGCAATAGAACATCAAGACGTGTAGCCAAATAGGATCATCAAGTACTTCGGAATCAACATAAGGTCTGGAGACAACATGTCAAGTCCATCATACAAATGTCAAAAAACATAACAGTCCAATAAGAATTATGAAGACATTTGAAATCATCAGATTGGGAGGAATAGTCATCACCCATCAAAGATAATCATCCATCAAGATAAAAACCCCATCTCCTTCAAAGTAGGAAAAGGGATAGCATTAGGTTCAAGCGGTAGAGGATTAGGCAATAGGGTTGAAATTTTAGTAGGGGGGGGGTTTTACTTTCTCTTGTAAAAGAAAAAGTAAAGGTGGATTGTTGCGGCCACAACAAATGGCAACACACTGGAAGAACTAGTTATCTCTGTCAATAGAAATCTAGGGCATGTACTTCATATCTAAATTGTTAACATAAGTTCCACAAACTACAGACAATTTTCCAATAGTTATGGGTACGACCATGACTCCAAAATTTTAAAATATATAAGCCAATATTTCTAGTACTTGTAATCTAACACACCATTTTCAAAGAGCTAATTAATAAGATAAGTTCTTTTACTAGATGTACACTTCAAATTAGCTTTGGTTCAATCGTGGGTTTTCACTTTTAAAAAAAGAAAACATTTACATAAGTGTGTTCCTCATCTCTCTTTTCTTGGCATTGCTTCACTGCCAACGAGCATCCATAGCCCTGATGAAGTTGTCTTGGTACCATACAAGCATAGCACCGTTGCCAGCAGGCATCCATAGACCCAACGGGTTTACTTGTACTTCCCACACTATTAATAGTGATTTAAACTTCTTTTTTATTTCATAGCATGCTCACCCTTTTAGGTTTTAGATATAGATATTCATATGCACATATGGTGTGAAGGAAGCATGGTGATACGAGATTTTCTTTGATTTGTTGAGTAGATTTTATGCATTTTATTTTAACCCATGGGTCTCCCCAAACACCATCATAGTATTTTCCATCTTATTAATGTGAAGTGTATGGAGCTCAAAGAAAAGAGTGGATAGGCACTTTCCTATACATATGGGTTATCCCGGTATGCTCAGCGGGCACATGTGTTCCACCACAAATATCAGTCCATACCTACAATTGAGAACTTTATAAATGTTCATTCAGATAGAGAAACCCATGCATCTTATGACTTGTAAGAAAAAATCTTTAGTATGTGACCAAAATTGACCAACCCCTTTACCAAAATTTAAAGGGAAATCCTCAAGGAAAACTAAGAGTCAAATCAACTTAGGGAAATACTAGCAATCAAATCAAAATATGGGAGGAATCTGCATAAATATAAAGAAAAACTAAAATCGGAAGTGAATTCATGAAAATAAAACTAAACTAAAAGGAAATTTGAAGCTAGAATGTCAGTCATCAAAAGGATGAAAACTGGATGAAAAAACTAAGAAGAGAAAACAACCACAAATAATAAATATGGCAGTAGCAACAAAAGAAGTCTTTTCGGTGTACAGTTAACAGTAAGCCAAGGTAAATCAACAATCAAGAAAAGTTAGCTAATTAATATCAAGCCCAATGAAAAGATTCCTAGAGTTTCTGATCTGAAATGAAAACAAACCAGAGTACAAGAATTGATTGTCTAATGGAAAAGATTTTGCAACACAATTCTTAAATCCAATTGTCATATATGATTTTATTTTCAGTTAGTGCGACAAAAAAATTCTAGGAATCAAGAAACATGGGTTAATGTAGATGCTCAATCAAAACAGATTTTTGAAAACCAATTTCATGAAATGCTCCATAAACCCGTATGCTCTCAAGATTTCTTGACATAAGTAATTCCTTTGCAATTTTCAAAACGCTGAATTTTTCAATAACATAAATTACATTTCTCACCAAAGTGTCATTTTCTCTTTTCTATAAAATATAATTATTAATACAAAAGATTCATTTCGATAATGCAAAGAAATATCACAACTATGGAGGCTATCAAAATAGTCATCAAAATTACTTCAAATATCAATTAGATTAGAAACCAATATGTGAGTAAATAAATGGGAATATATTTATGATCAGCCGATAAGTTGGTGACAATGTTGATTTATCAATCCAAGAATATTGCAAAGGAATCTAAGCATTCAAGTTTCAGATTAACACTTCCCTATGTTGATTTCATTCCAAGAGAAAAAATTCAGATTTGTTGGTTGCAAAATCCATTTTCCCAACCTGCATAACAAAAGAGAAAGGTGTGATCATATCTTAGACAGTTTGGGAAGAAATCCTCCTCTTATTTAACTGGCTTATTGAAATGAGAATTAACTAAATTGAAAAGTAATGACTGGAATTAAAACTAAGTCTAGGAAAATCATGCTAAGCTAAAATAAACTTGAACTAAATTGGTTTTCATAAAAATCTGTGTGAAAGCCAGTGCAGTTATCAAGTATCATCCACTATGCATTCAACCAATCATCACAACCTTCTTCCTGAGCGATAATCACTAGGTGATTTCCCACATTTTCCCCTTCAACAAGAGACATAATGTCATTGATTGTTATGAGTTTTGGATCCCTGGACACAATGTCTTATTCCTTAAATCAAAGTCAATCAAATTAAGCAAACAAGACCATAAGACTTCAATCTCATTTATAATCTAAATATACCAATCCACCAATAAACGTTAGTCATAAAAAATATGATTGAAAACTTATCAACATTGCACCCCAAGGCATGTGTTTCCTCTGATTATGAATAAACTACTTTTGGGGTTTGAGGAGTTCTAAAGAGTTGGGCCCAATAGATTGATAATTGATAGCCCACAAGGAAATGATATCTTGAAAAATCACCATCATGGATAAAAAAGTAAATGATGAAGATTTGAAATTGGAATCTTAAAAGTTGCATTGACATATTTCATGAAGGTATTTACAACTCCCAAGCATTTTAATATATTCAACATGATATAAGTGTAAATTTCTCATCCATGATAAAAATAAGATTTCTCAAGAATGTAACTTTAATAGGTAACCCAAAATCAACAAACCTAAATGATGAAAAGATATTGTTGAAGAAAATATCAGGTCTGAAAATCCATTGAATGGACAGTGGTGAGATTGAGTCTTTGATTAATCAATAAGTTAGGTAATAGAAAGATTGGTTCCCAAGTAACTTCTGAAACAGGCATCAGCAGAGAGATTTAAATGACCACGTTGTCCAGAATTGTCAAAACAAATACATCTAGATAGTGTGAATGAATATCTCTTGTTGTTGTGTATGAAAGGAAGCTTGAATGAAGAAATTTGCAAGATAAAATATGAAACTCATTCTTGAAAAATAAATTGAACAGAGCGTAAGATTGTGCATCCAATGCTTGGAAGTTAAAGCTAAAAGTGCTAACAAAAAAGAACTAAAACGAAATAAAAAATCAGCTAAGTTCATTATGCTAAAAAGGTCTAAACAGAAAAATTGTGTTGGTTGAAAGTGATGAAAGAAAAGAGTGGATGTGAAAGAAAAGATTTGGATAACTCCAAACCCAAGGAAAAATAATCATCTCAGGAGATTACAAGTATTGGGAGTGGCTTGAATTTCAGATGGGCAGATTTTTAATACTCATAATTTAATATTAATATGTATGGGACAGCAAGATCCACCCTCATAATCAATTTCATCAAGAAAAATATTTCAGTTAGAATCATAATCATATGATGACTGAATATCTTTGAGTGCTCATTTTCATCCCAAAAGGAACTAAATAATATCTTCATTTTAACATATTCCACTTGTAAGATGAAAACATGCTTGGACAATATTTGACATGATAATCATGCATGRAATCATTGATCTAAAAATTACCCAACACATGGAAGAAATTTGAGAATAAAATGAAGTAAAATTTTCCCCATATCAAAATTAAATTGAAAAATCCAATCAAGGGAAAATTAGTCAATACTTCTATTTCTCTCCACCTCTTCTGAGAATCCAATTATTGATCAACCAACAGTAATGAAAATAAAATGAAAACATAAAACTAATTAAAAACTAGAAAGAAAAACTAAACTATGCAAAGAAAGACACTAGTCTATCTACCCTACTCATTTCCTACGCTACTAATGGCTGAAAAATGAGCTATGTAAAATCATAATGCCAATGTAGACATCCAAGTAATCCCAATCCTGCAAACATATGTTCAAGATAAAAGATTAGTGATAGAGCTTGGAATAAGAATCGACTAAAAGTAGGAAAAATTAACTCATGATAAACTCTATTCACCATATGAAATATATGATAACGATAATTCATGGGAAATCGTTCCAAGTAAGATATCTCCAACCATGCTTCAATTCTATTGTAARATCTTGCACTTTTATCATAGAATTGATGGAAGGAGTTCGATGGAAAGTAACATACCAAATGAGGATCGTGCATAGAGTTTGTATAAAGTGTTTTTGGTGAGAGAATCTATGTKCTAACAAAATTGYTTATCCCTGAAAACAAACCAAAAGAATGAGGGCCTGACATAACCATCGGCATAGACTGAAGTGCCTCATTATCTTGGCAGTCCTCCCTAGACTCACACTTCAAGTAACCAACTACTTGAGATAGACTAGTGAGATCATATGATATGTATGGGTTAGGACCAACCATGGTATGAGAGATAATTTCGAAACAAAGGTGAGATCAACTAGTATTAAAAATATTCAACAAAGGGCTATTTGAACAAGGAGATTCACTATTTATCAAAAAGGAAGAATAAAAAGAAGAAGACATCCTTTGATACACATTTTTCTACGGAATTCTCTTCATCCCATGAAAAAGGTTGATAAGGGTGGGTTATAATAAGTTCATGGGAAGAGGCATTATCCTCTCTATCTTCCAAATGCACATCACCACTATCAAGTACTTCAACAAGGGTCAACCCCATTGAGTCTATTTGAGTCGTATGGTGGGTGGTTTCTAGTAAAATTAATCCATTAAAAATATTAGGATAGAAATAGAAATAAGCGTAAGAATTTAGAGAATGAAAAGATTTTCTAGAACAAGAGATATGTTTATAAAGTGACTCCCTGAGTGGTATTTCATCCTCCTTAAGCACATCATTGATTTCTTGTGAATCAGTGGTCTCAGTGGTCTCTGCATTAGGTGTGGTTTCACAATCAACATGTTCTTCCTCAAGATAGTTTTTCTCTTGTAAACAAGAAGTGGGTTGTTGTGTTACAAGAGTAATGCCGTGTATGTTTATTTCTTCTCTTTGAGTGAAAAAATTAGCACGTATGTCTTGCTCCTGCACAACATGAGGATCTGAAATATCTTCCAAAGAATATTCACGGTTAGAAAAGAGGAGAAAATTACAAGAATCATTAGAACAAGAATTTTCAATAAATGATCCATCAGCAATAGGAAAACATTATAGCTCTATGTCAGTTATACAAGGAGAATTTGTAACAACAGGACAATCCAAATCAAGAGGAACTAATTCTAAATTATCCATGGGTGAGGAAAGATTCATTTCATGAATGTCTAGAATTTTTTACTAACAAAATGATCAGCATTCAATTTTTTCCCCATAGCTTCCTTTTCCATCCCTTGTGATGGAAAAGATGAGATAGGATAATGAGAGCTTGACATAACCATCGATGTGACATGAAGTGTCTCATTATTAGCATGAAAACCCTCCTCTTGGGAAGCTACAGAAAAATATGAACTTGAAGTTACAACACAAGAAGTCTCATTTTCATCACAAGGAAGGTAAGGGGGAATGGAGTGGTGGGGGGATACATAGGTTTCTTCTGAAAAATAATTTTCCATCTGATATTAATCCCCCATAGTAAATAAATATCCAGACATATGAATTCCATCCAAACCATAATCATTTTCAACATTTTTCGTTTAAATCTAAATCAGCATGTAAAACAATATTAGAACATGATTTACATTCTTCATCCATTAAATCATATGTTTCACTAGCAAGAGAAAATAAACATGAAATCAAATCATTGTTAGAGGGACTATCTCCCAAAGGAAATCTAAAGCAAAGATGGATAAATTTGATAAAAAAATCTTTAAGAGATTCATATGCATTCTTCTTCAATTCTAATATCTCTGCACACAAATTATCATAACAATAACTCTCAAAAGCATGCAAAAATTCACGCATAAATTTTTCCCTTGTGTGAATAGAGGCAGTCGGCAAGGTCTCACACCAACTCTTGACTAGAACTCCAAAGGTGAGGGTGAATAACCTGCAAATGATATTTCTATTAGTAATATTGTGAGAACCACAAAATTTCCAGAAATTAAAAACATGTTCAGATGCAGAGATTTCACCCTTATCAAATCTAAGTTGTGATAAGAAATGTAAAATATTTCTAGGAGGTTTGGGAGGTACAGTATTAGAAAAACACCTCCATAAATGGATATGGGATGGAGCCATCAGTAAATTAAAACAAAAAATCAATGCAAATGACTCCACATGCTCAACTAGTCATCAGCCCTCCTTCTAGCACCATTTCTGTTGATGGGCTAGAATGACCCATTCAATCAGATGAGGGAAAACACTCGATGGAAGGTCTTGATCAAAACTACTCTTGTTTGGAGTAGTGCTTTCCACTAGTTTATGGGCCTCACTGCCACTCAAAATTAAAAGAATAAAAATGGGAAAGACAACGAACTTCCCCCCAAAAGAGTTCTAACTAATTCTAAGGATAAACTAACTAAGAGATAATTAATCCAATCTAACTAATTCTAACCTATCCCGAGAGAAAAACTAATAGAATGAGTACAAAGAAAGATAACCATCATAACCATAAATAATCCATGTATTCTAATGGTAAATGAAAGAAATAATTCTACAGATGCATATAAAAATAGTTTCGCAGTACATTTATAATAAAATTTATGTACCCATGAATAAACATGTGACTGCCTTAGTAAACAACACAGAGTGCATAAAAATTTCATACAACGGAATCCTATCTACTCAAGCAAAAGCTAAATGCATCAAGAGTAGTCTCTATTACATCCATCAAATCCACTTATTTATGAAATTCCTCCTGCTCTTTATTCCTTAGAAGTAATAGTACCATCCTTTGTTACAAAGGGAAAAAGTCAAGATACATTCAACTAGCTCCCTTTTATAGAACAAGAGAGAGACTCTTCATTTCTCATGATCATTCGTTTCATTTTTCCCTAATTTTTTTCTTTTTTACATTTCAAATTTCTCTGGAATTTTGAAAATGTAGATGTAATATTTACAAATGGTAGAAGAAGAGACTCTAGGGTGGTTAAATTCACCCTATGACAATTTACCAATGATATCTATTTAAATTTATCATTCACTCTGCTTGTTGGGTCATTTTCTTAATTTCTTATGTTGTTCTGGGCATTTTTAGCTCTGATATGTTGAATGATATCATTTTTCTTGTTCTCCTCTATCTCATCTTTCCATTGAGCTATTTTTAGCTCAATTTCATCATCAACAACTCAAGATAAGATTGTTTAAAGTCTGCATGTCCAGTTCTTCATCTGAATTCGGGTTATTTATGTATTTTGCATTTTAGAGCAATTTACACTCTCAATATTCACCCATTTTCTATTCCATCTTTTTCTTATTTTCTCCATCTTTCTATCAAGCTATCATGGGCTTGATTTCACTACTTGTAGCCCC
>JASDQU010011593.1:95457-105481 GCA_032191745.1 Picea mariana | reverse complement strand
CTGGCGAGAATGACAACTCTAGCGTACATGTTTGCTAACTTGGTTACCTTGGATTTAGGTTTGGGATGAAAAACCTAATGGTTTGGTCTATAAATTTATAAAACCTCCATTTTTGTGAATTCCTCTCTATATCTTTGTGTTTGACGTTATTTTTCTATAGGATACACAATTCAATTGTTTTCAAAACCACAAAAAGATATAGTCGACTATGCATATTCCAAATATACAGTTTTTTTTCAAACTAATATTGTTTACTATTTTTAATCTATTTGTGTCTTCACATATATCAAAATCCTAGAATACAAACCTCTCTTATTTCTTCTATAACTTCATGTTGGATTAACCATTTCTAAAATGATTTATATGCCACACTATAGGAGACCCATATCTACGATCTTAAAAAAAAAAACTATTTTGATCATGTTGAGACCCTCTTAGCCTACACGAACAAAAGGCATTGTAATTTCAAGGATACATTGACTTTCATAATTTAAAAAATAATAATAATATCATAAATTTCCAAAAAATACACTGCACTAGAACAATTGGTTCTCTACAATTATACAAGTTTTTGAAATGAAATTCCATCATTAAGGTACTCAACACTTGCACAAACAAAAACATATACCTTATATTTTGCTAGAAAAATAACATACCACTTTTATAATAAAAAAACAAATTTCACATAGTTATTCACAATTTAGATGAATAAAAATTGTATATTCAGAAATATAATTCAATTTCTTACATTTCATATTCTTACACCATATTCAAATTCATTGTAAAAGTACCTTGAATAATCCCTCCAAGTTAAAATATTGTTGTTTTTCCATGTTTGCATTGCAAGTAACGTGTCATGAGAGACCATCATTATCTTGCACTCACCCTTACATTAAATAGATTATATTATATGTAGTGACTATTGAATAAAATTTTCCTATAGAATGACATTTGTTATGTCATGGATATTGTGACGAATCTTGGGCCCCTCAAACATCACTTCACATGTCGTCAAAAGTGCGACGAACCTAGGATAACGTTGCAAGAGAGATGACCTACGGTGGTCGTCACAAGAGAGAGGACCTACAGAAGTCATCGCAAGAACAACAACATAGTACGATCATCGCATGAATGACAACTGAGGATGATCATCACAAGAGAGACGTAGAATTTTCATCATCGCAAGAATGACAACCGAATATTATTGTTGCAAGAGAGACGACTGAGGACAATCGTCGCACAGCCGATAACCTAGGATGATCGTCACAAGAGAGATGTCGAACAGTCATCATCATAATAACAACAACTGAAGATGATTGTCGCAAGAGAGATGACCGAGGATGATCGTCATAAGCGATACTCTCAACGATCTGTGTGGTCGTAAGAGCAACGAAATATATCTATTTAAAAAAAAATAATAGATATATTGACAAGAAGGTCAAAAAAGGCACAAAGCAATTAAATTTGGCTAAGAAATAAATTAGATTGGGCCCGAAATAACTTTGATCACAATCCATAAGAATCGACAGCCAGGAAGCACTGCAGAATTTGAAGTTGCACGACGGATAATTCTGAAGGGTGGTCCCGCAATCCAAACAATGGTTTCCATTGAGGAGTACATGTTAGCATCGGGTTGATTGTGGAATGACAAGCGGGTTGTTCCAAAAACAGCAATCCATATCTCGGCAAATTGAAAAATATAAAGTGTTGATGTGACATTTTCATTATTTATTATTTTCAAACACGGGAATCGTTGGAACACTGTCGCGACCTCCAATTTTTTTTGTGGCCCAACTTTGCACCATTACAGTTCACTTCCAGGTATTTATCTCGTCACCATGGATCCCATAATATTGTCAATAGCATAATTTGTAGCTTTAGATGAGGAAAAAGAAACATTTCAGAAAGAAGCACTGGATTATAAGGCTAAGATTTTGCAGCTGGAAAAGGAAAAGATGGAATGGTCTCAAGAAAATGTAGAGTTTGTGACTAGAGCCATGGTTTTAGCCCCTGCTACAGGAATTGGATCAACCACTGCAGACATTTTTCAGGCTATGTCACAATTCAGTCTGAAAGAAGGAGAGATCAAAGGATTAAAGGAAAATATGAAGAAATTAGATCAGGAAGTGTGCACAAAGGATGAAAATATATCCCAAGTTCAAAAGGAAAAAGTAGTCTTGCAGGAGAAGATTAATAAATTGAATTCAATATTAAGAGGTAAAAGTCTGCTGCAAGGAGTTAAACATATCATATGGGATTCTATAGTTGTTGAGGTTGCTAAATTTATATCATATTTGAATTTTTTAAATGATAAGGATAATATAGCAATCACAGCCAGGCATAGATGCATTGTTGTCAATGAGACTTTATCCAAAAATCCATATGAATAGGCACAAAATTCCATTAATCTTCTCAACTCAGTTCGTCTTGCATATCTTCAGACCATTTGGGTAAAATACACGACTACATTGATCATCTAGGCTAGAAGGATTATTGCAAAACATGATCTTTTCAAATCAGTTCTGAATAAAGAAACACAGATGGAACAAAGTGTGCAAGATTTCAAGAATTTGTTTGAATAATTGTTCATAAAGGTAGCCACATTAACTGGAAATCATAACTATGGAGTGAACACTATGCAATATAGTAAGAGAATACTCTAAAATTGTATGTTGTGGCTTTAATTTTTTTCATTCTATATTTATATTATTTTCTTTGTCATGGTTACGATATGCTTCAGTCACAAAAGATATACAAAGTTACAAAAACAAATGCATGCAAACCTCAGTGAACATGTAGGGAAATCAAAGTGGGAAATAATTTCCAAAAATCCTGACATATTGACATAAAAGTATTAAGCATTTGGATGCAATGTGCATTGCATTAAAAAGCAATATAATTTATCCTTCAATTATGTTATCACTCTGTAATTTATTTAGGATGAGAAAAGAAACCCATAGGTAACCACAAACCAAATTTAGAAATTGGAATCTAACCCTTCCAGTCTCATAGAGGGCTCTCTCCCAAATCAATCATTGAAAGGACTGATTTGATTTTTGTTTCTTGAGGTTAGGTCCTTGGATTGTGAATAAATTTTTGGATGGGATTTGATGTTTAAGCATGTGAGAAATCCATTGGGCATGGATTCAAAAGGTTGAAGCTTATGAATATGTGGGTAATCTATCAATTACTGGAAAAGACTTCAGAGGTAAGATAGACACTAACTATGTCTTGGTTTAATTTAAATGTTGTTGTAGCAGAAAGGACGGAAGCAAAACATAAATCAACACTTTAAGAAATTAATTTTTGAAATTTCTTAATTTGTTCTACCAGAAGAAAACACCATTGATATTCTAAACTATGTGACAGAGCATCAACATGATGAATTCTGAAACAATATTTTAATTGAATATCATTCATATATGGAAAGAGAGCAATAAACTGAAAGAAGAACATACATTGAAGTGAACATGCTACACAGTCAAAAAATAGAGAAAAGTAGTTCAAAATACTAATTCTTCAGGAAAATATTACAGTACAAAGACTCTCAGAATACTCAATTCATCAAAAATTGTCCCACCCTTTGTACATTATGTGTTACAATATTTATAAAAACCAATGAAATTTGGTTTGAAACCGTTTTACAAAAATAGAGAAAAGTAGTTCGGAAAATCAAGATCCTTGAGATTTTTCAACAAATTTATCCTTATCTTCGCCCCTTTGACCTTGGTAGTGTCTTAATCTGATTGGTTGATGTATAGACTCATACTTGGTTGACAGTTGGATGGTCATTTACTAGGACCTGGAAAATTACATTTAGTTTGACCAAATCTTACTATTTCCTTCCACTGTAATTCAGAAGGAATATCATAATCCATCATTTCTTTTATTAAAATTTTCAAATCGATGCAAGAGGCATACGACATGACAGGCATGTCAGATTTTATTATCTTAAATTTACTCAAAATTTCAAAATCTATGGCTAACTTTTCTACCACAGTTGCCCCCTTTAAAACGTCATCCAAGTCTTCAAACCTAGAGTGATCCATCCTCGCTTGTGTCAAGAGTGCATTGTAGGCTTCATGTTCATGTAAATTTCCCTTTCCATCCAAGAATGATGGAAGACCTTTGATAAATAGTTCTTCAAACAAATCCTTAAAATCCTGAACACTCTTTTTCAATTGGGTTTCTTTATTTTGGACTGAATTCGAGAGGTTGTGCTTGTTTATGATTCTTCTATCCCATATAATCAAATCAATGCTATCTTTGACCCCAATTTTATGTAAACTCGATGAAGGAATTGTATTAAGGAGATTGTTTGGACCCATACTTCATTGACAGTTGGATGGTCATTTACTAGGACCTGGAAAATTACATTTAGTTTTACCAAATCTTACTATTTCCTTCCACTGTAATTCAAAAGGAATATCATAATCCATCATTTCTTTTATTAAATTTTTCAAATCGATGCAAGAGGTATACAACATGACAGGCATGTCAGATTTTATTATCTTAAATTTACTCAAAATTTCAAAATCTATGGCTAACTTTTCTACCACAGTTGCCCCCTTTAAAACTTCATCCAAGTCTTCAAACCTAGAGTGATCCATCCTCACTTGTGTCAAGAGTGCATTGTAGGCTTCATGTTCGTGTAAATTTTCCCTTCCATCCCAGAATGATGGAAGACCTTTGATAAATAGTTCTTCAAACAAATCCTTAACATCCTGAACACTCTTTTCCAATTGGGTTTCTTTATTTTGGACTGAATTCACGAGGTTGTTCTTGTTTATGATTTTTCTGGCCCATATTACCAAAGGAGTTCTATATTTGACCCCATTTTTCTGTAAACTCGATGAAGGAATTGTATCAAGGAGATTGATAGTGTTTTGGGCCCTTTCTGCTAGTCTTTTTAATAAAGTGTCATTAATAACTTTGCATCTTTGTTTAGCCAAAACTGCAATGTTGTCTACATCATTAACAAAATTTAGACATGTCCTGAGTTTTGTAACCTCAACTAATATGGAGTCCCAATTGATGTGCTTGGCTCCTTGTAATAAACGTTTTCCTTTAATCTTGGAGTTTAGCTTATTCACCTTTTCATGAAGGACTATATTTTCCTTTTTAAGTTGTGATACTCTTTCATCCCTTTTCTTTGCCTCTTGTTCCATTTTATTGATACTCTTTCAATTCTTTTATTTCCCCATCCTTTAAGCTAACCTGAGACATTTCTTGGACAATGTCTTTAGTTCTTGATTTGATTTCAGTAGCAGAGGGTATGACATAGGGTACAACAGAAGACAAATCTATGACTCTAGTTTCCATTTTTGTCTTTTTCTTTTGACCATTCTAATTTTTCCTGTTTTAGTTGCATAAATTTAGCCTGAAAATAGAGCAATTGCTTCTTGAAAGCTTCATTTTCCTGTTCCAATGCTACAAGTTCTGCAGTCTGTGGATGCTCTGTAGAAGGCATTTTCAACTTTTATCTACAGGATGAGAATCACTTTTTCTTTCTCATCCAAGAAGGCTTTCATTTCTTTGGGGTCATCGGGTTCAAGTTTCTTTATTTGAATCTGCCATGCTTTACTTGCTTCTTTCTCCCTCCTGAGATGACCTTCAAGCTTGGTAGCTAGTGATGTTAATTTTAAATTTTTCAAATTTAAATTTAAATAATATGAATATAGCAGGTCACTAGTTTTCTTGTGGAATTGGACCTTCTCTGGGGAACTGATATTATCATACTTTATTTTGATCTTAGAGACCTTATCTTTTTCTACTATGGCAATGTTGAATGTTTTCCTTTATGTGTCTCTGACTTTGAATAATGAAGACTTGTGCTGGGAAGCTTTCTTTACCTCAGGAATTAGATTCATGATCTCACTTAGTGATTTATTTTTTTTTTTTGCATACCATTTATATAAATCTTCCTTTTACTAATAGTGTAACGACCCTGCCATTACGACACACAAGCGACATACAACAAGTCAAAAAAAAATTGCAATAGGACAATTAAAAAAATTGTAATAATTAGCCACATCATCGACACATCAATCACATAATCAACAAACGGTAAAACGCCATAGAAGTCAATTACGACACATTTCCGACACATAGTCCCTATGAACCATGACACGCATACCGATGTATTAACACCAAATTTAAAAACATCCCAACATCAATGAATTATACAAATAAATACGACACCTAAAGGTACAGATATTAACATTCAATGATCTTCAAGGCGCAATAATCTACTTATTAATTTTTTAAGGCGCAACTATATCCACTTAACTTCCCAGCGCGTGTTTCACTCAAACGTTAATTACAATAACCAACATCATTTTCAAGGTAAGCTCAAGATAAAAATCCATCTTAACAAATTCACTTGTTGATCATTGCACCAATAATCATCCTCTTGGAATCATACCATAACATTGTGTCAAGCATGCTAGATATTTAAGGCGTAAAATCAACCCCCTCTAGCCCATCGCACAAGACATAAAATTCAGGCGTAATAAGTCTAAATTCTACATCAATCATCGTTGAGGATTTGATGGCGCAATAAGGTTGTAATCCATCCTTCATCTAAGCTCGTCCTGTGGAATGCCCTTACCTAAATCCCTTCAACACGATACTATAATTAGAGCTCTCTGTAGCACCGGGGTCTAACAAATACTAAAATTTTGTTTGGCGATTGTACCTAACGCCTTGAGCATAGTGGACTGGTGCTTGGCCTGGAAGTTATCTACCATGATCATGAATCCTATGGGCCTTTCCCATCTCTACCATGGTAGTGTGTCCTGTTGACTCGGTCGCTCTGGCCCTTTCAACCGGACAGTCTTGCTGGTAAGGTGACTCTCCATATGTCCACCGCCCACCTCCAGGTCTAGTACTCCTGGCCCTAGAACAAAATTTGTTGGCCCACCAGCCTAAGATCCTGGTATGTTCTATTGATAAGCCTAAACGACGGTGTATAGCAGTGTTGTCGCAGATGCAGTGGTCCCCTGTAGGGAGATCTCTGTCGAGGAACCCATTGTCAAGGTGTCATGAACAAGGGTCCTATAGACGTATATCGATACCAAGAGGTCTGGTATGGCCGACATCTGATGTTGCTACACACTAGATGTTGTCATTCCAGGCGGTCTTGTAGGAGTCTTACCTGGACTCCCGCGGTCAAATATTCCTTATCTAGGAGGCCTACCGGACCGCTTCGTGCAACTTCCGAGGCATTTGGATCCTCACCTTCACATGAAAGTTGAAGTTAAGCTCAGTCACAAACTTTTTTATCTCCGTCTTCTTCATGTTTAGATGTGAGGCATACCAAAGTAGCTCCATAACTCTGGTCTCATAATCTGGCACCATACAACCACCTTGTCGTAAGGCACTGAACTCATCGAGTTGATGCTCGACAAATTCATCTGAAAATTAATTCTCTTAGAACCATTCCTCGAACCGTTCCCCTAACATGACTTTGATGGCCATGTTTAGCTGAGGTAGGATTGTCTTCCTCCATAGAAGAATGCTCTCCTTTAACTAAAGGCTGCCATGCAGACCTTCGTGTTGGAGGTCGTAACCACGAAGTGCGAAGCACCTCGCCTTGTTCTCTAGCCATGCTTCGACAGCTAAGCCATCTGTGGAACTCGAGAACGTGGGAACTTAATATTCTTGAGTTCCCAGTGAATGCTACCAGTACTTGTTAGGGTGCGTTGTGGACCCTTCGGGGTACAGGTGCCCTGGCCTTATCTCAGTACAGATGGTTAGTCAAGGCCTCTGACATTTCCCTGGAAGGACCTTGTCATTCCTAGTGCATCCCGCGCAGAAATCCGCTCATGCTCAAGACCTATTATGCTTCTTGGGGGTTGGACCCCTATGGCACGGGTGCTACTGGAGGCATCGTGCATCCTCCCCTGGCACCACATCGTGAACCCTCGCGATGTCCTCTAACCATGATTAACTCATGGATGGGTTAAAATTTTAATTAGCGCTAAGCTATTAATTCAAGTGTATAATTCGGTGGAAGGCGTGAATATCCACAGTCGCAGGGTTGAACCTGCTCCGATACCATATGTAACGACCATGCCTTTACAACACACAAGCAACGTACAACAAGTCAATTTATTTTTTTTGCAATAGGACAATTAAAACAATCGTAATAATTAGCCACATCATCGACACATCAATCACATAATCAACGAACGGTAAAATGACATAGAACTCAATTACGACACATCGTCCCTATGAACCATGACACGCATATCAATGTATTAACGCCAAATTTAACAGCAGCCCAACATCAATGCATTCTACAAATAAATACGATACCTAAAGGTAGAGATCTTAGCGTTCAACGATCTTCAAGGTGCAATAATCTACTTATTAAATTTTTAAGCCGCAACGATATCCACTTAACTTGTCGACGCGTGATTCACTCAAACGTTAATTACAATAACCAACATAATTTTCAAGGTAAGCTCAAGATACATGGCTAGCTTAACATATTTACTTGTCGATCATTGTGCCAATAATCATCATCCTCCTGGAATCATACCGTAACATTGCGTCAAGCATGCAAGATATCTAAGGCGTAAAAAAAACCCCTCGCACAAGACATAAAATTCAGTTGCAAGAAGTCTAAAGTCTGCGTCGATCATCGTTGAGGATTTGATGGTGCATCGAAAATCGCAGAAATGAAATGCAGAATGCAGAGGGTCAAGGAATCGATGGGAGATCCTGGCCATTAGCTAAGAAGAAGTATCCTCCTTCTGAAGATCCGACAACGGGCAGGAAGGTGTTCGTCTCGCTTTTCCTGTGAGAGGAGCAAGGCATCAAGCACCCTGGGAAGAGAAAGGAGGGAGGGAACACTCGGTGACAGAGTGATAGTTGTAGGAATACTTCCATGAGGAAGGGCGCAAGAAAACATATGGTTGAAGGGTCCACGCTACAACGGGATCTGGACCAGAAGGATACCCACTGTACTTATCAGAAAGGTTGTGAAGTAGTTATTGACTCGGATAATGATAAAAATTGGTGCACAATCACTCGATCCAACGAGAGGAATAACGGTAAAAAGATCATCCAACTGGGAGAATTAGTGGAGGTTAAATCGATGATCTGAACATTTCTTCATCAATTTAATACAGTGCGGACACAGCAGATTCATCTAGGCTTCGTGGATTTTCTGGAAGAAATCATTGGTTCCATAATCATTTGAACTTGAAGTATATTGCGCTACAAAATTCTGAATATAACAATCATATTTCATTGTCAATTTACATACAAGAATATACCTAAGGAGCAATTGAACAATTCCATTGTGCATACAGGAAAGCAACCTTCGATGTACCAGGTCTATTTAACATTTAATTTAAAGTATAATGCACTACAAAAATTCTGAATATAACAATCACATTTCAGTGTCAATTTACATACAGAAATATACATAAGGATCAATTGAACAATTCCATTGAGGATACAGGAACGCAACCTTCAATGTACCAGTTCTATTTAACATTTAATTTAAAGTATAATGCGCTACAAAAATTATGAATATAACAATCACAATTCAGTGTCCATTTACATCCAGAAATATACATAAGGAGCAATAGAACATTAAAAGTAAAACCATTAGATATCGTATCCGAAGATGAATTTCAAAGCTGGTCCCTTGTGTCGATGCTCCTTCCAACTCCCCGCTTGCTAACTATGAAGACCTCGCCAGTACCTCCCAGCTAAAGCTAGGGGTACTCTTCTTCCCCCTGAGCCCCCTGAGCCGCAAAGGGGCTACGCATACAAAACCAGAGAGAAATCTAGCTCCCAGCTCGCCTCGCAAGGTCAATCTGCCACTCCCTTTCAAGTTGGGCATCCCAACTCTCATAAGAAAATTCAGTCAAGAAAAATATCAGCAGCGTAACCTTATGCCTACCAGTCGTGATCCATACTCCTCCTCCGCCATCCTTTTTATATATTTTTCTTAGTGATTAGTTTCTCAAACCCTCTTTAGATTCTTTTTGTTAAATTTGATTAGGAT
>JASDQU010011593.1:64720-84103 GCA_032191745.1 Picea mariana | reverse complement strand
AAATGTTTACCCAATAAGTAGTGTCTAAACTTCTGAAGCATGTAGACCATAGTTATTCCATCTTGATAGTGTTGTAGTTTTTCTCAGAGTCTGACAGTTTTCTGTAGAAAATGCTATAGGGTGATCCAATTCTCATGTTCCTAGTTGCACCAGAATGGCTCCAAGTGTTATGGCCAATGCATCGGCATGTACGTGGAATGTCTTCTCCCAGTCCGAGAATACTAGTATCGGCACGGTTACCATATTTTCTTTCAGCATATCCAGGCCGTGTTTACAATCCTCATTCCAGTAGATCTTTGTATCTTTCCTTAACAGTTTCTCCATTGGCGCAGTGATCTGCGCATACCCTTTTCTAAATTTTTTGTAGTATCACGTGTGTCCCAATGTCGCTCTTAATTGATGAAATATTTTTGGTGGTGGCAATTTAACGATTACCACAATTTTGGCAAGATCTACTAGTAAACCTTGCTTGCATACTATATGGACCAATAGTATCCCAAACGGTGTTCTGAATATGCACTTCTTGATGTTTAACGATATCTGGCACTACCTACATCTTTCTAACATCGGCTGCAAGACCTATACATGGTCTTTCAACAGACTATAGACTGTCCAATCGTCCAAGTATACCTCTAGAAACTGGTGGATAAATTCTTTAAATGCAGCTATGACTACTCTGGAAAATATTGTTGGTGCATTCTTCAGTCCAAATGGCATGACCGTGTACTAGTAAGATCCCCATTCTGTAGTGAATATGGTCTCGTATCTGTCTCCCGATTCTATCTTGATCTGATGGTAACCTTAAAATCCATCGGTGAATGAATAAACTTCATGTCCTCCTACATTGTCCACCACTTCATCCATGAAGGGTGTAGGGAACGGATCGTGTAGGCACGCATCATTCAACTTCCTCAAGTCGACACATATTCTTATCCTACCTTGTTTTTTCTCTTGAACTACCATCGGGATTATCCATTTTGATTCTTCCACAGGTTCTATGATTCCAGCTTCGAGCATCCTCTCGATCTCAACTTTGACTTTTTTCTTATATATCGGATTTAGTTTATATGGTCGTTGTTTGATCGGTCTTGCCTCGGCTTTGAGTGGTATCTTCATTTCACCTATCTCTCCTTCTATGCCCTTCATTTCCGTGAACATTGTGGGGAACGGGTTGTTGTACTCATGCAGTAACTTTGTTATGATTTCCATTGTTTGTTCATCCCAGTCGTCTCCAATGTTGGCCATTTTGGGATTCTCGGCTATCCCAATGTTGAATTTCTTTACCTTGATCGGTGTAGCAATTACTTCTAATTCTAAAAGTAGACCTTCCATTTCTCTTTCACCTTCAACTTCCTCAATCTGAATGTCACACTGATTGTCTTCATCTAGTACTTCTTCCTGCACATGGTAGCATGACAGTAGTTCTTTCACTGTCTTTATGTTTCGTTGTTGTTCCTTTGTTATGAATTTGACTTATGGTTCCTTAATTGATATCACCCCTCTTATTCGTTTAAGTGTTGCATCTATGTTGGGCTTCTCATGTTCAAATGAGAAAGTGATTGTAATGTTATGTTGTAGTACTATCCAGCTCGTAGTTCCTTTGCACAGTTTCTGGTCTGTAGACCAGTTTGCTAGGATGCCCTCTAAGGTATGTACGAAATGATGAGGCCATTCCTCTGGGGGTGTCATTTTCCACAGCGCTCTGCACTTCTCCAAGTGTTCCTCTGGTGCCCCCTGTCCATCATATTTCTGTTGTTGGTTGCTTCTTTGTTCTGCACAGTAACCGCTTACATTGGTACCAGTCCTTGATTATTTCCTTGTGTGCGCCCCACCATCTCACGGGTGTGGCCTTGAGTGCTATGTCTAGTTCTAAGAGTCTTTGATTTTCTAACACTTCCTCTTCGTAACGTGTCAGGAATTCTTCTAGATCATTTACCCCATGGAAACTGGGTGGTTCCCTTATCTCTGTACCTACCCATCTTACTGCACAGTCTATTCTTACGCATATTCTTGTGGAAACTTCATGTATCCTTTATTTCCAGTTCTCCAAATCCGTATCTAAGTCTGACACTCATGAAGTAATGCTCCACCAACTGAGTATCCTATCTCCAGTTGGGTTTACGTAATCCTCATCTCACGCAATTGTTCTATACAACTAGCTAATGTCCTCCAAGTCCAAGCAAGTGGGATCTACAAAACTTTCCCCTTTTGATGGGTGTAATGGCGCAATGACCCTGTATTCTCCTGACTCGAATGTCATTTTTTTTGTCTTTAAGTTGATTATGGCCTGGTTATCAAATGCCCAATCCAATCCCAGTAATGTTGGATATGGTTTTGTGTCATCCACTATCGCTATTACTTCGAAGTCCGTTTTAGTGTGCACTCCATCCAGGTCTATTTTTACTCCTTTCAGTCTCCCAATTGGTAGAACTCTATGTTGATTTTCCAATTTTAGTTGAACAGGTGAATATTCTAATGTGGGCGCTCCCATACATTGCCATGTCTTCTTGGGTAATACATTGACTTCGGATCCTAGATCCAATATGATATCTCCCATGTTGAAATCTCCATTGTTGGCGTTCATCCTAAACTCCCTACTTGTTCTTCTCCTTGTATGTAGGTGATTGACTGGTTTTTGTTCTAGTTTTTCTTTTGTCTCTATGCTACATCTTTCTAATGCATTTTGTAATATTTGACAAAGGATGGATCATTTAGTAATTTTACACATGATTGTGAAAAGCCTTTGATTGTACTTACGTGTCCCAGGGATTGCATTTCTTTGGTATGATCCAACGATGGGGGCATCTCATACTCTAGTATGTCCTTACTATGTTGCGCAGTTGAGGTCGACACGATGTCAGGCTTTAGAAATTCTTGTCTGGCTTGCTTAAATGTTTCCTTCTCGTTCTACACGTCGAATTGCTTCCCTAGTTCGTCATTCTTCTTCAACCATTGGTGTTGTACTGGCTCTTGTCGTACTGCGTCCTTCCCTGTTTTAGCTCCTCTGCGTGTAACTATGTTGATGTTTCTTCCTTCATCCCTCACTTTTTCTAAAATCCATTGAACATTCTGATTGTTCTGATTCCTCTTTTTTTGGATATTCCCTAATAGTGTAGGACATTCTTTCGTGTCATGATCTGATGCGCAACAATACATACAAGTTGTTGGTGTAAGTGGACATTCTCTTTCATAGTGTCCTGGTTGTTGATAGTTGTGACATACCACTGGTCATCTACCTGATCCAAAGCCTGCTCTTGCTCATCCTATGCATTTGTAGCCAGCTCTATCCCCTCATGGTGCGTTATACTGAGGCACCTGGTTATATTGCGCAGTATTGTAATGGGGCTACGTTGTGTTGTACTGTGGTTGCACTGTATTATATGGTTGTTGTGCAGTACTATACTATTGATGTGCAGTGTTGTATGGGGTTGGTACCTGGTTAAACTAAGGTGCGGCTTGCCCGGTCATCATTTATGCCTGCACCCTATATGCATCTGATGTCCTCTCTCTAATCAACTCCATGGTTCTACAATCTTTGTCATCATGGCCTACTGACTTGCAAAAGTTACAGTATGAACTCTTTGGGACTGTCTGGTACTTCTGCATAATTGGGCAGTGATATGGATTGTGGCCCTGTTTGTTACAGATTTTGCTCCATAGTCCTCCTGTTGGTAAGGGATCCATAATTCCTTCTGCCATGTACTGTGGGAATGTTGGGAATTCATTCTTATGGTGTGCTTTCATCCTGCATGTGGTACACCAAATAGCTTCTCATTTTTCCTTACTTTTGTTCTAGTTTAGTTGGAACGTTAAGTTATTCAGATCCTCCTTCAACTCTTCAATGGTTGGTTCTATCTTCTGATATTGGTTTTCTTCTATTTGCAGGGCTGCCTTCAAAGCTTCTTCCTACATCTGAAACTTCTTTTGTCGTAGTGGATATTTTAAGTGTGGTAATAGTGAATTGACGAACAGGTGCATGTGTTGCATAGATGTCATGAGATATTTCAAGTTTCCTTTCAGTTGCTTGAACCTATGGTCAATCTCCCATATGGATTCTCGTAGTTTATGTCTAATTTCTATCATCTCGTTCATGTATTGGTCCTCTGAACTTGGCTTCTTAAACTCATTTATCATCAACTTTTTGATATCCGTGATCATTCTGGTTGTCCCTAGTGGATTGTTTGTGGCTAAAATCATATACCAATCCAGTGCGCGATCCCTTAGTGTGATATCTAGTTGTGCAAGTTTAGTTTCCTCTTCTATAATCTATTTTGCTTCCCAGATCTTTCACAGATAAATAGGTTCTTTTTTAGGGTCCTCCGATGCTTCTCCTTTGAATTATGGCAACCTAATGGTGGGATCATGTCCTGCCATCCTGAATGATAAACTACTACCTCTACGCGGTGTAGATACTTGACCAATACTTCCTGAACTAGCTCCCCCAGTTGTTGTTCCTTGTGTATATGTACTTCCTATTGTCTTCCTCCCAAAATCTAGTTGTCAAAATGGTGGTGTTCTTTTTGGTGTGTTGGTCGTACATGGGTTTATAGGTTCCACACTAACATTAATATGGATAGGATTATTGCCTTATATTCCCACTCTTGGACCTCTCGTATTCCTCTCATATGTTGTGAGCAAGATTTCCTCAATCTACTCCATAGCCTGGAGATCCTCTACCTCCTCTTCATCACTTTCCAAGCCTTCCCTCATGGCTACGACTCTCTTCTTGGTGTTCACCTTGTATTGGTAAGGTACTCCACTATGTGTCTTTCCAATTGTCTCCATGATCCATTTGATATGGTTGACATCCATCATGATTGGGTCCAAGGCTTCCTCCTTCTTTCATTTATCCCCTTCTCCTTTCATTTCTTCTTTTTCTGTCAGTGCTTCCCCCATGCATGTAGGGAATTTTAGTTGTATGATTCCATTGTCATTACACCTTTGTTATAGAGAAATATCTTAATAGAAGTATACAATGATCTAATGTACCTTCCTCGAGGCCCGTGTAGAAACACTTTCTCTCCTGCATTGTACAACTTTGAGCTATCTACTGCAAATTATGTTATAAACCCTGCTACAATACAGTCGAGCCAAAAATCTACTGCGCGGGTGAATTTGTTATTCACCTGTTGTATATACGCGATATGAACTGAGGTCCACTCTAATTGTCGGATCCGATTTGTTGCATGGTTTTCTTTCAACCTCAATATCCACTCATGCAATAAGTGTGGAAAATCACAGAAAAATACTTCATGCAGATCAAAAAACACATACTTCTCAAGGTATTTGTGTGGTGTTACTCTAGGGTTTATGTTATCTTTCTACGTAAATTATAGATCCTTTGTCTTTAGCCAGATTTCGATCTTTTATTTTGTGGGATTCCATGGTCTCAACATCCCCTTCTAGCGGCGCATTCTCTCACCTTCTTGTTCTCTGATTCGGTATTCTTTTGACCTGCTTTCAGCGGATCTTACATTCTTTTAATAGATCTTCAACAAATCTCATCCACTCAATCCTATGTTGTTCCAACCAGAAACAAAACCATTTCTTGGTTGCATATCTAAGTTATACCTTTAACATGATTGACCCAAGTTCAGGTCTACTTGGGATCCAACAAAGCCTCTAAAACTATCGGCCCTCCTAGTAAACGAGAAGGCACCGCAGCGCACAGAGTGCACTATGCAGTCTCACCTGAGATAGTCTTGATGGGTGACTGCAATACTCAAGTGCTTGTAGTCCATGACTAAATCGGGATCTATGACTTGCATGCTATGAATCCTATCTAAATATTAGAACACTATATTGTCATTCCCAATTATGCATGTAATGTAATCAGATTCATTAGCTCATTCATATATCATTCTAACATCTACTCATAGACAATAAAAGAGATATAAAAATTTAATCACATAACACAGTTTTTACCATGGTTCACCCCCCTAGGCTACATCCACAAATATCTGGCTCTCTCTCTCTTTTATTATGGAAGTTCCAAAACTACAGTGTCGCGCGCTTTACAGCTCGTCCCCAGTCAGGTCAAGATCTATCATGACACGGACTAGATCACACCAAGCTCCTTAGCCTATGATCAAACCCTTGATATCTACCCTTATGAACCTATATAGCTCAACAGCTTACAAAATTGGATCAGATTACAGTTGTGTTACAGACTAGCTACTTCTTCTCATGTGAGTAACACTCCATCAATCAGAACCCCCTGAGCTCTCCCCCTCCCTCCTTTTTTCCTAGATCTCCTAGGTATGTGTGTGTGTGTGTGTGTGTGTGGATCATCATCCATTACAATGTATTACAAAAACCCTAACCCTAGTGTCGTTAGGTCTTCCATGAATGTGCACATGCTACTTTCTCTTCCAACATTCCTTTCTTCCCAAAATAGCCTTTCTTTCTATTCAGTCTGCTTCCAACAGTGACTCTCCATATGTCCATCGTCCACCTCCAGGTCTATTACTACTAGCCCCAGAACAGAAGTTGTTGGCCCACTAGCCTAAGATCCTAGTCTGTTCTGTTGATAAGCCTAAACGGTGGTTGCTAGTGGTGTTGTCGTAGATGTGGTGGTCCACTATAGGGAGCCCTCTGTCATGGAACCCATCGTCAAGGTTTCATGAACAAGGGTCCTATAGACGTATCTCGATACCAAGAGGTCTGGTCGAGTAGATGTATGATGCTACTACGCACTAGATGTTGTCAGTCCAGAAGGTCTTATAGGAGTCCTACCTGGATTCCTACGGTCAAATCTTCCTTATCTAAGAGGCCTACCAGACCGCATCGTGCAACATCCAAGGAATTTAGATCCCCACTTTTGCATGAAATCTAGAGTTAAGGCCGGTCACAAACTTGTTGATCTCCATCTTCTTCATGTTCAGATGTGGGGCATACCAAAGTAGCTCCATAAATTTCATCTCATAATACGGCACCATACGACCACCCTATCATAAGGCCTTTAACTCATCAAGTTGACGCTCAACGAATTCCTTTGACAATTACTTCTCCTGGAACAATTCCTCAAACCATTCCCCTAACACAACTTTAATGACCATGTTTAGTTTAGGTAGGAGTTTCTTCCTCCATATAAGAGTGCTACCCTTTAGTTGAAGACCACCATGCGGACCTTCGTGTTGGAGGTCGTAACCGGGAAGTGTGAAGTACCTTGCCTTGTTCTCCAGCCATGCCTCGACGGTTGAGCCATATGTGGCACTCTAGAATGCGAGAAATTAATTTTCTAGAGTTCCCCGTGAATGCTACCAGTAATTATTGGGACATGTTGTTGACCCTCTGGGGTACATGCACCCTGGCCTTATCTCAATAAATATGGTTAGTCAAGGCCTCTGACATTTCTCTGGAAGGACCTTGTCAGTCCCAGTGCATCCTGTGTGGCAATCCACTCATGCTCAAGACTTTTATACTCCTTGGGGTTCGGACCCCTCTGGCACGGGTGCTACTGAAGGCATCGTGCCTCCTCCCCTAGCACCACGTTGTGAACCCTCATGACGTCCTCTAACCATGAGTAACTCATGGACAGGTTAAAATTCAAATTAGCACTAAGTTATTAATTCAGGTGTATAATTTAGTGAAAGGCATGACTATCCACAGTCGTAGGGTTGAATCTACTCTGATACCATATGTAACAACCCTATCGTTACGACATACAAGCCACGTACAACAAGTCAATTTTTTTTTTTGCAATAGGACAATTAAAAAAATCGTAATAATTAGCCACATCATTGACACATCAATCACATAATTAATGAATGGTAAAATTCCATATAATTCAATTACGACACATTGTCCCTATGAAAAATGACACGCATACTGATGTATTAACACCAAATTTAACAGTAGCCCAACATCAATTTGTTCTACAAATAAAGACGATGCCTAAAGGTACAGATCTTGACGTTCAACGATCTTCAAGGCGCAATAATCTACTTATTAAATTTTTAAGGTGCAACGATATCCACTTAACTTCCCGACGCCCGATTCACTCAAACATTCATTACAATAACCAACATCATTTCCAAGGTAAGCTCAAGATACATGGCCATCTTAACATATTCACTTGTCTATCATTGTGTGTTGGCACAGGGGCATATGAAGCAGATGAAGTCTCACCCGAGGTAGAGGCATGGGGGGTTGTACGACTCAGATGTCTACAACCAAGTTGGGACACAGATATGTGATTACAACAGTTAACAGAGCAACTTATCCAACAATATGCATTATATTAAGAGTCTCATTCACATCGCAGATTAACCGTTATTACAGATGAGCGCAGTAACAATCAATATCAAGCACTTAAAATCACTTAGCACATAGCATTAGCTCAGATATAGCATTCATTTATATTTACTACCATTAAGAACTAAGCAACAACATCAGATGCATTCCTTATGCATAATAACAACAGTACTAAGAAGATAAACAACATAATTCACATCGCACAAAGCACAACCAGACACAGGATATATGTGGTTCACCCCAGTGTAGGGCTACATCCACCAACTTCTTCTTATTCTTTATTAGTCTTCAATCTTCTTACATTTATCTACTCCTGTCAGAAATCCACAGAGCTAAACTCTGCAGAGGACAGGAGATCTGCGCGTTGTGCACCAAATCCTCCTTACTTTACACAGTTTGTCTGCACAAAGCAACTTACAACCTCTTGCACTATGCCAGCATTACTACTTACAACATATTGTGCACATAGCCCACCATCATCAACCAACTCCTCTTACATCTCTTAGTTACTTATTTATACATTTACAAAAATTCCTAAGCATGGGTAAACCCATGGTTTGACATCCCATAACCCGTTACATAAACCCTAGTAAACCCTTTGTTGGGTCCACAAGCCCGCAAAATGAGTGAGATCTCGTGATCTCCACTCCACCTGGGCACTCCCTCTTCATCCAGTCTGATAAAGTCCCAAAAGTGGTCAAACATGACTAATATTTCCTCAAAACTTGGTCAAGGACTAACAGGCCCCCAACACTCACCTGTAACCCATCCCCAATCACTCAGATATGGGCAACACTCCTTTAAAGTCCTTGTGTTGCCTCGACTTGTCGCTTCACCAGAGCTTCCTGCACGGTGAACTATTGAATCAGTTGCTCTGTAATAGGCCCTTCCAGGCATTGTTCCACTGTCGTAACCATTTGATCCAGCTGCGAGCCTTGTCCTTCAATCTCTTCAAAAATCGTGCAGGCTTCATCCTGCACCGGTTGTAGTCTCTGTGTAACTTCCATGACTCTTCTCTGGATGGCAGTAATTTTTTGTTGGACTACGCACTATTCCTGTGATCTCTTCATTTTCTTGACCGCACTCAGTAGCTTCATCTGTGCTTGCACGATGGATGCCTGCTTCTGTGCCTCCTAGAGTTGTGCTTCCAGTTTCCTCAGCTTCGGATCTTCTGCAAGGTGTTCATAGGTCTGTGCACTTTGATCACTCAATTGTTTACATTCTAATGCGAGGATATTGATCCTTCCAATTGCGCTCTTAGTTTCTTCCTCCCTTTGATCGTGCACTTCTTGTGGAGTGCTCGGCACTATTTGAATTTCCAACTCCATTATCGTGCTTGAAGTTGTTGAATGGATTCAGCGAGATTTCCCACTTGCATCTCGACTGACTTTGGTTCCTCCTGTGTCAAGCATGGCACAGAGAGAAGTTCTTTACTCACCGCTTCTTTGAACGCAATCTACTCTGCAAGCAGTTGGTCTTTTTCTTCCTGTATCTTCGCATTGTTTTGCTCGAACATCGCCCGAATTTCATATTTATCCTTCTCGTAGGAAATTGCATAAGACTGTGCAACTCGAAGTTTCTCCGTGACCTCCTCCTTTTCTTGCTTCAAGGCTTATGTAGCCTCTTCCTTTTCTTCCTGGACTCACTGAAGTCGAGCCTATGTTGTATCTGCTAGTCTTCGTAATTAGGTGTGCTCATCCCCAAATAATGCAATATTGGACAAAGAAGGTGCAGTAGATACTGCGCAGCTCTAATGGATGGCTTGTTGTATCTCCTTTAGCTCCTTCTCTATTCTTTCATACAGCATCTCTTGCTTTTCTCCATATCGCTACAAGATATCTTCTGAAGCATCCTCCACAGCTGCGATGATTAGATTGACATCATCTTCTGTGAACGTGGACTTCATCTTGGGATTATTGGCGCACGTCTTCTTTCTTGTCGAGGGTTTCTGCAGAGAAACCTTCCTTTTCTTCGATGTTTCAGCCCCTGTAAGGGGATCCTTCAGTGGTGTAACTTTGCCTTTTCTTTATTTTCTCCTTCTTCCCCTCCTCTTTCTTGGTTTACTTCATCCCCTCCTCCTCTTGTAGATGAATTAGGCCCATTGTCCTCGGAGGCGGTGTCCTCCTCATCGATCTTTATGTTATCCACTTCCTCCTTTTTCTTATTTTCCTTTGTGCTTCTTTGCCCGACATGCTCAACCCAAGTGACCAAGGGGCTTCCAATTATGTCAGGTTCAAAGATTTATGCATCGTCAACTAGTACAAGGAAATATCTTGGCCATTCTTTGGTGATCTCCTCCATATCTTCGTCGTTTAATTTATAATAGGACTGCAGCTCCTCCTTGATTTCATCCCTACACGCAGTGATATAAACAAAGTGTTGATCTGCGTGGAACTTCGCTAGTGGCATGTACTAGTGCAATGTGTTCGGTCTCATTCATGGAAATGCCTCAATAGCACACTTTAGTTGTTGGTAGTAGGAATGGAAGACAGTGTTTGATTGCCACTGCTTCGACATGTCATTTTTATACCACAAGGTGGAGAACCTTGCGGCCAATGGCTCTGATGGCTCAACTTCTGGAAATGTCATTCCTTCAAACATATTCCAAGTGACAAATGTGATCAATACCAGTAACCAACTGAAATGGAATTTGTATCCCTAGTCATTCTCTTCGCGGCAGTCCTTCTCGAGCTCATTGACGAGGTAACTTTCCCAGTTCATTTGTATCCCCTCCACACACTTTCCTGCAAGTTCCACTACGAATCATGTGACCTATGTGGGACGGTTCTTTCTGATGAGCCTTCCAGCTATAAGATGACAAGCTAGGCGCATTGCACCATCCTGGATAGTGGCTACCTTGTAGCTTCTCTTTCCATTTTCTACATCCCCATAGTCTTCCTTTATGCATTGTGTCAAGGAGCAATCTGAAGTCTTCCCTGGGTAGAAATGTTGAGGGTTCGGTCCCTACATGCTCAGCCTTGTAATCAAGTGGATCAGTATCAGATCCACAGTAACACGCCTGTCGATCCACAAATACCCTCCATGATAGCATGATAAGAGGAGTTTAACGCAAATGTTAACCTCCTGATGTCGGCCAAAGTGAGGAATATTTATTATGTTCAGGATCGTTGACTGCACCAGCTCCTTAATCCACGATTGAGAGACTATGTGCAGCTTCTTCCCAATCATCCTCATCAAATATCTATGGGGCACGAGAATGGCGTAGTTCTTTCTATTGTCGAGGTTAAAGTCAATGTTCTTCAGGGTGGGGATATATCCTAACTAGGGTCCAACTACGTGTATCCCCTTCGGGATGTATGCAATGATCAACATATACTCAAAATCACATGGGATATTGTCACAGTTAACTGCACCATCCAGAGGCCAAATGTAATCTGGAAAGACCGATGGGATCTACTTCAAGTTAGCTAGATCGTCGCAGTGCTTTCTTCACTTCTCAGTAGCATGGCTAGAACAACGTCCAATCGAGGGGGATGCTTGAAATCCACCAATTTATGATGCATGTATTCCTACAGACATAACTCTCTCAACCATGATCTCCACAAGAATATCTTCCACGGACTTCTCTAACGCACTAGGTTTGCCCGAAATTCACACTTGTAACCAAATAGATTGGGTAGGCGAACGGAAAAGCGAGGTAATCAAATGGATGGAAAGGTCTAGAAATCACAGCGTGATTCAATGGATTCTCTGTTAGCTTGTATATTCATGGGTGGAAAAAATGGTCCCGGCGCAGCATTCAACGGGTTAAATAAGAAAGTGTTGTAACGGATTCCTCCAACGGGCAAGAATGCATCCATCAATGTGAATCCATCCGTTATGGCATGGTCTCAACGTTCCATTTTCTCATAACTTCGTTTTCTAGCCATTCTGGGGCATCATTCTAGCGGTCGGGGCGCCTACAACGGTCATATTGTTTCGTCATGGAGAATTCCCATTCTGTGTGGTTTTGTTGTTCCAGTGAGGTTCAGGACCTATAAGCCTACCTTCTGTGAAGTCTTCTCTAGAATTGCCTGTAGTTTTTCTAATTTGGCTTTCTTCTTACTGAGCTTTCGTGCCTTCTTTCTTGTGATCTGAGTCTCTAGATTCCTCTTTCCATTCTTATTCTTATCTTCTCTTGTTGAGGGGACTTCGCACTGTTGATGTGCTCTTACATATTTTTATGTTAATTTCCCTTCTCTTACTATTTCCGGGGTGACTATACTTCTTTCTTGCATGAACAGGTTCTTCAAGCCTTCATGTGTTCTTTCAATTTTGATAGCTAATTCTCTGGCCCTCTATTGCTTCGACTTATCCTCTTGTTCCTCTATTATTCACTCTATTTTTATGGCTATGAGGTCCCTTAGTTCTTTATTTTTCTTTTATGTAGTTTCCTCCTCTGCTTTCCTTCTAATCTGATCCTTGTCAATCCAATTCTTACCTAATAAAAGTGGAAAAGGGGCGTTGTCCTCAAAAAACCTAATAACTTCAGAGTCCTCTTCTATCGATGTTTCATGAGAAATCATAGGTATATTAGTAACTCTTCCACATACGGTTATCATCTTTCCTTTAAAAAATCCTATCCTTCCCAATGAAGGTACCATAGCAGGCTTTCCCAAAACTTCCTGGGTGCTTTTTGTCATAATATTCACGTGTGTTTCTTCATCCAATATGCAGTCTATGTTGAAGTCTTCTATTCTTGTAAATATGTGTTGTTTTTCTTTCAAGATATCTAGTAAATTGATGTCTTTGTGATCATCCATTACTTATTTTAATTGTACTAACATAGTCTGAGCTTTCTTTGATTCTTTCTCTTTATGACTCCCCAACATGTGCTTAGCCTCTTGACTTTCTTCAGATTTTTCTTGTCTCATGTTCATATTTTCAACTTTAGCAATCATCCTTGGGAAATCCTCAACCTCATGACCAATAGATTTACAACAAAGAAAAATAGGACTTGTACCAGGGAATTCCTTAGAATAATGTCCTGGTCGTCTGCAATTATAACACGGTGTCAATCCTCTCTTTCGTTTAAACAAGCTCCAGCTTTTCCTGTACTGCACATTGGGATCACAGTGTTGGACCTGCAATCTGCAAAAATGATTTCTAGGTTCCTGTATCCACTTATTAGTCCAAAAATTCTTTATATGCATAGGAATAACATATCTTTCTCTATTTCTATCAAATTTATTTAGATCGTCTCTTTCTTCTAACTATGCCCTAGTTTTCAGACTAGGACAAAATCTATCAAACATACCTAGATTCATACTTTTAAAGAAAAAATTTCCACTTATCTTACCCTTGTCAGAGCACAAAGCTTTAAGATATTACCTATTTTCTTCAGATCCGGTTTTTTTCTTAGCACAGAGCTTTGCAAGTCAAGTAGAGTATTGTGCACTACAGCAATAGATCTACGCATAGAGATTTATCTTTTCTTTAGTTCCCAACAATCGTAGTTTCAAGTCTCGACAACGGAACCATTTTTTGGCATGGGGGCAGACCCAGGGTTCAATGCTTCAACTGCGCACCAAAAAAACCCTAACTATCGGCCCTTTTGGCAACACCTGCGAAGAACATGAAGTCTCACCCTAGGTAGAGGCGGGGGGTTGTAGGACTCAGGTGTCTACAACCAAGCTGAGACACAGATCTATGATTACAACACTTAACAGAGCACTTAGCCAACAATATGCATTAGATTAAGAGTCTCATTCACATTGCAGATTAACCCTTATTAAAGATGAGCACAGTAACAATCAATATCAAGCACTTAAAATCAATTAACACATAACATTAGCTCAGATCTAGCATTCATTTATATTTACTACCATTAAGCACTAAGAAACAACATCAGATGCATTCCTTATGTATAATAACAACAGTACTAAGCAGATAAACAACATAATTCACATCGCACAAAGCACAACCAAACACAGGATATACATGGTTCACCCCAGTGTAGGGCTACATCCACCAACTTCTTCTTCTTCTTTATTAGTCTTCAATCTTCTTACATTCATCTGCTCATGTGCACAAAGCCACAGAGCCAAACTCTGCATAGGACAGGAGATCTGCGCGATGCACGCCAGATCCTCCTTCCCAAATCCAGGTCAAGGCACAGAGCCAACTCCTTATTACCACATAGCCTTACTTTACACATTCTATCTGCATAAAGCAGCTTACAACCTCTTAAACTAGGCCAACATTACTACTTACAACATATTGTGCACATATCCCACCATCATCAACCAACTCCTCTTACATCGCTTAGCTACTTATTTATACATTTACAAAAAGGCCTAAACATGGGTACACCCATGGGCTGACATGCCATAACCCATTACATAAACCCTAGTAAACCCTTTGTTGGGTCCACAAGCTCGCAAAATGAGTGAGATTCCATGATCTCCGCTCCGCCTGGGTGCTCCCTCTTCGTCCATCCTGTCGAAGTCCCAAAAGTGGTCAAACACAACCAATATTTCCTCAAAACTTGGTCAAGGGAAAACATTGTGCCAATAATCATCGTCCTAAAATCATACCGTAACATTGTGTCAAGTGTGTTAGATATCTAAGTCGTAAAATAAACCCCTTCTAACCCGTCACACAAGACATAAAATTCAAGCACAAGAAGTCTAAATTCTGCATCGATCATCATTGAGGATTTGATGGAGCAATAAGGTTGTAATCCATCGTTCATCAAGACATTCGATGACGCAAGGACTGTTAATCCAATGTATGACAACATAAGATAAAATGCCAGATAAACAATTGTAATCGTTGCACAAGGAAAAATGATCATATGCATAAGATCATTCAATGCCTAGAGTTGAGGCGCAAGAGTATCATCATTTAATTCACTATGTAAGGAATCTAAGGTCTAATGATCGATCACCACATCACAAATCATTACGCGCAAGTAGTCTAAAGTCTCTAAAATCAATCTTTACTTCAAGGTCTCGCTGCACGCGAGGAGTCTAGGGTCTGACATCACGCATTGCAATAAACGTTCAGTGCACGCAAGGAAATGATTTCATTATCTATTCATTCATTGATTTGGTGTGTGCATTCATTCTATGAACTATGGCATTCATCGACACTGCAAATCATTACGCAAGAGATAAATAAGGCTTAACCAACCATGTGACCATCATGTTCTAAAAGCACAAGATAAGACAACACAATCATCTGTACAATGCATTCATTCAAGGATCCAGATAATCGTCAATTGAAATACAGCGCAAGGGGTCTGATCTAAAATTTTGGGTGTGGATGAATGAGGTCAAGCAACACACATCAACCTTAGATCCCTTCCCACAAGGTCAGCATAAACATCTATACCCATCTTATTTGTTCATGTAAATTAGACATCATTAATAAAATAAAGGGTAAAAATCATTACAAGGAGACGATAGTAAGTGAAATAATGAACTATGTATCATTGTATAATTAAAGGTTAAGAACTTTAGGGATAAATAGACCCTCACGGGGTTCAACTCAGTTTTATCCTTAGCACAAATAAAATCTATACCTTAAATGAATAGTTATGGTCACTTCCCAACAATATTAATCCTATTAAAAACTTTTCAACCAATTAACAATTATCAAACCATACGCAAGGAGGACCGACAGGATTTGATTGTTGTCACTAAGGGTAAGGGACAAAATTTTAAGGAGTTGACTCCGGGGAAAATAAATATGGAATTAGCAAAAAAAGTAGTTTACTGGGGACAATAAATATGGAGAAGTAAACATTACTCTAGTATTTGTATGAAAACCCACGTCAGGACTCTGTGGTATCTCTGCGGCACCACTACTACCAACATCAGGTTGAACATGCTCCAAAAATCTCTTTATAAAAAAGAAAATGTTTTTTTTTTTCGTGAGATAATGTAAAATTTAAAAAACAGAGTTCCATAATTGAACATACGAGTCCATTAAAAAAAAACTTTAAATTATGGTTATTACCTTATATGTGTTAAGTTGTGACATAAGGATATTGATCCTTTCTAGGACGTCGGGAGTTTGATGTGGACGGTCTAACAAGCTATCAAGTTCATTGTTCGCTTTAATGATCTTTCTTTTTATTAATACCATCGGATCAGGGGATGAATAAAACCCCTCCTCATCGGCAGAATCATGATCAACATGGTCTGTCGACTACATATAATTTCAACCTGAAAATCTATATTATTTCAGTTATATAAACAAATGAAATAATTGATCACCACATAAATAAAATTATATAAATAAATAATAAAATTCATGTAAAATGAAAGTTGAATTTGATAATCAATTACATGGTCTGTGGTTGGCCCTTTCCAACAATCATCCTACCATATTATAATATAATATAATTGGAACCCCCAAATAGTGAGTAGTCCATCCTCGACCTAGTTCCAATTTTTGAACTTTTGTTTTCTATATTCAAATTTCTAAATAATTTTTTTATATCTTTAGTTTTGGATGCACAATTAGAGGGTGAAATTACCTAAATTAGTAGGGGAACTCATGCATGTGGATTCCCAACTTAGTGAAGGTTATGAATCTCTAGGTGGGTTTCACCTAGATAATGGTGAGAGGAAGAACACAATTCCACCTGGAGCTTGAAGACACATAGGGGGATTTTGTGGATTCGCTCAATGAGGAATATTACCATGTGGGGAGCTACAGGGACCAATACACTAAATGGTTGTAGCTCCACCGGGGTCAGGATCAAACTATGGGACTATACCAACACCTTCCATACCTTTACTACAAACTTAGGAAACTAACCAACATAGAGTTCTAAAATATTGAAGACGGTTTTAAATGGGGAAAAATTAAATAGATACAATGCTTGAAGACCCCAATATTTATTTTAAAGAGAGAAAGAAAAAATATATCGGTTAGTTAGGATAAGGGTGGTTACCACTTTGTAGTTAAAAGGTTGTTGGTCAAATATCGAAACCCTTAACCATATTGGAAAAATTTTATAGTTCAAAGTTTACTATTTTGACATAAGCAAAGAAGAATGGAAGTTGACTAGTTAGATGAAGAGAGAGAAAAAGAAACAATTTAGGGAATGGAGTTTCACAAATAAAGAAGACATTATATCATACAACTAAGAGAATGATGTTGGAGGGATTGTAGGATTGGAATGAGGCTGGAGGTATTGTAGGATTGGAACCATCATTTCCTGATGTAGCTTGTTCTTCATTATTTCCTACACTGTATATAACAGATGTTAAGTTGAATTTTTACTTACAAAGCATACTCCCATGTCATGTATACACATGATCTAGCAAAGAAATGGGTCAAAAAGCATGAATCCTTGTGAAAGGTGATATGGGGAGGCATCTTAGTGTCAAATGCTTAGATTAAGAGGTCAATATGGAATCAACAAGGTACAAATCCAAGCACTTAGTTAGATAAAGAAGGAAACATTCAAATAGAATTATTAAAAGGAATTAGCATGGACCCAAAACCCTTGCACACACCCCAAAAAAGGAAATTAATCAATGTCTAGAGGGAGTTCCCATCTTGATGAAGTCAAAAGGGGTACCAAGTGGTAGATTTAACTATTTCCAGCCATGAAATAAGGATAAAGTAAAAATTAGATGAGGAGCACCCCAGGTAAAAGGGGTTATAATAATTTCTTAGCACACATGCTTGAGGAATGCCCTAGCTAAGGAGAGGACACATGACAGCTAAACCATAATAACAAGGTTTAAAGTTCATCTTGGAAGGAACGCTCCACCTTATAAGGCAATATTAAATGATTGTATGGAATGATCAAGGATTATGTATGCAAACAAAGATCATTGCTCCACTATCTCTAGGTTTGAATTCTTATTTTAAGGAAGGAACATGTTAGAAGAGCATGGTTTGAGGAAGCACTTCAAAGGAGAGAGACGTGTGGTAGAAAAGACTTTATCAAACCCTAATTTGAGCATATTTCCACCTTTATTGAGGAGTGCCCAACTTTGAGGGGATTTTCTTGGAGTTAATTGTGGATCTTGAAGAAGTTTAATAATATTTTATTTTATTCTGATACATTACACATATACTCCTCTTTATTTCTATTTTACATATAATTTTTAATGTCTATGATTTTTTTCCCTAATCATTCTAATGACTAGGAAAGTGCCCTTGGTATTTTTCTTAATCCATAGTTAATGGACATCCTTGAAGAGGTTATTCCTTATTATTATGTGATCATGATCCCAAAAGGGGGAAATAGGAATGTTCCTCTTCATTTGATCCAAACCCTCTCCTCTTGAATCGTTCGACTCCCTTGTAGGCTTCAATAGCCTCACAATTGTGAAATTAAGAAAAGTGAAACTCTATGTTTATCTCAATAAACATCGAGGGAATGACTGTGTTAAATATCTAAGAGTAATCCCCATCAACAAACCTTCTATGCACAAAGGATCTTCAATCCAAAGACACCTATATGACCTCCTCATCCCTACGTTTCCTTGGCCTGCCCACTGATATGATTTCTCTCTACCACTATTATATTCCTTATCCCATAAGAAAATTAGGTTGGTGTGATCCATATTTTTAAAAGTTGGATCTCAATGCAAAAAAAGCATGTTGGGAAGGAAGGCATGATGACCGTCTTCAGATTGATCAAAATTATATGCTTAAGGGGGTTGAGATTCTTGGTGAAGTATATCCTTCCTAAATACATTAACATGATGGAAGAATTCTCACAGCTCCTGGCCATTATGCATGCTAACAACCACCCTCCCAAACACAGATAATCAAACATCATCAACTCGATTCAATGGATTTATTTACAATGTGAAGGTTTTCCAAATCAATTTGGATAATAATGAAAAGTGAATGATGGTAAAATCCACTCACCATTCTCAAGTGTGATAACAGTGTTCCCTCTAGCTCGGTCTCCTCCTCCCTCTGTGACTTTTCTCTCCTCCGGCGTCGTGCCCTAGATCTCCTTCTCTGGTGTTCCCTCACATAGATCTTAGGGTTTGGGAAGCTACTCGCAGTGTGCTCTCCTTGGATCTCCTCTTCTACTCTCCTCGTCTCTCCTCATCTGATCTCCTTGTGTGGTCTCCTCACGGTTTTCTCTCCTCACGCGTGTGCAGGTTTGAAATGTAATAGGTTTGAAATGTAATTTTTTTTTTT
>JASDQU010011593.1:50293-64311 GCA_032191745.1 Picea mariana | reverse complement strand
AGACCTCGCATCCAAAAGAAGCTCGAGCCTGGATACCCAGCAAATGTATCCCCCAAGCCTCGGTTGCACCCAGATACATCATAAAAACCACCAGGATAGGGGAACACACATAGTTCATGAGAGACCATGCCCTCATAGAAAAATTCGTAGGTCTCTGGCCCTCAAAAAAGGACCTAACTCACTGGATCAAGGCGTGGTGGAATCCCAAGGGAGACTATGAGCTCCAGCTAAGCTCTAAAGGTTTCTTCATAGTAATATTCTACAACCTAGAAGACAAGGACAAGATCTTTGAAGGGGGAACATATTTCTATAATTCGGTTGGCCTCTACCTCCGCTTCTTGACAGACCACTTCTGCCCAGAAAAGGAAAACTTTGCATACGCACCGGTATGGATTCGCCTCTATTCCCTACCTCATGAGTTTTGGTTAGAAGAAATTTTACTGGGCATAGGAAACACCCTAGGTAAATATGTTAAATCTTATGAAGCTACCAAACAAAGAAAATACACCTCTTATGCAAGGATTTGTGTCTATATGAACATTTCCAAAGCTCTTCCGGGGACAATTACCTTACAATACCAAGACGAAGAATGGGCCCAAACCATAGACTATGAACACATTCCTTTCAGATGTCGAAAATGCCATGAACATGGACACCTTTTTAGAGACCGCCCTCTCAAAACCCCCCCCAAAAGGGAGGTTGAAGAGAAAACAAAGGAACGATTTACCTAGGTGAAATATCAAAGGAGACAAGCTCGGAAGAAGCCCACTACCATTAACAGAAAAAATAACCCAAATAATAATTCTTTTGAAGCTCTCAATCGCCTCCCAGAGGAAGAAGAAGTGGAAAACCCCCACAAGACCATGGGGACAGATCTCAGCAAGCACAAGGAAGACCAACCGTCACAAGAGTATCAAACCCCGGCAAACCAAGAAGATCCACAGACTCACCCAGTCTCAGGAAAAGAACCAAAAAAAAATGAAGACACAGTTATGGAAATGGATGAGCAGGACCTAGCAAAAATTGACCTAGATGGGTTAGAAGAAGCACTCAACAAGAAGGATCTCCAAACCTTATCAGAGAACCAACTCAAGAAATTTCACAAAGTATTTATGGACTCATCAGCAGGGGCCACATCAATTTTGGGGATCAGCATAGACCCAAATCAAGATCCAAAAAAACACCCCAAAGAAAACAAGCGACGAGGCAGAAAATTGGCTCATCAGCTAATAAAGGAAGCAGGAAACTATATGATCAACTTGGGACAGATTCACAAGCTTTCAAAGAGATCCTTTTCCCACCCACCCAATTTTTAAATATGAATATCCTCACCTGGAATATCATAGGCCTAAATGGAAGATCCAAACAACGGATTCTCCGAAACTGCATCAAAATGGAAGACCCTGATATATTCCTAATACAAGAGACAAAATGTATAGGGAAAGTTGCAGAAGATATCATCAAAATATATTGGTGTAATTGTGAATCATATCAAATAGACTTAAAAGTGGCTTTAGGAGGCCTGGCCATTCTATGGAATCCTGCAACAGTCATCCTTGATCAAGGCTTCTCCACTCGATGCACCATCACAATGCACTATAGAGCCATCGGCTCGAACAAAGAAGGAATGATCACAAATGCCTATGGACCGCAGAATAGCCAAGACAAAGACCTCTTTCTTCAAAACCTGGCTTACTTAGGTTCCTTAGTGGAGGGTAGGTGATGGATAATAGGGGGCGACTTCAACATGATTCTCACATTGGAGGAAAAGCGAGGGGGAAAAAGGTGCCTAGAATAGGATAGCGCACAATTCCAAGAACTCGTAGAGAACCTCAGACTGGTAGACATTGAGAATAGTAATGGCACCTACACCTAGACCAACAAAAGATTAGGACACCACCGAATAGCATGCAGTCTTGATCACTTCCTCATATCGAAAACTCTCCTCTTGGAAGGCCCCCTAGTAGACTCCAACATCCTCCCGAAGGTAGGTTTGGACCACTGGTCAGTTCATCTCTGGGTTGACACTATTTCCACCACCAAGCTTAAACCCTTTAGATTTGAAAAATTTTGGCTCTCCCATCCAAACTTCCAGGAGTTAACCCGTCACTGGTGTAGCACTGCAAAAACACAAATGGGCACAAAAATGTATTGCTTCCAGCAAAAACTCAAATATTTTAAACAACAGGTGTGAAAATGGAACAAAGAGGTCTTTGGGAACATTTTCCAAGAGAGGAAATTACTGGAACAAAAACTAGATAACCTCCAAGCACAATTCATTCAAGTAGGATACAAAATCACCTAGCAGCAGGAGGAAAGTGAACTCAAAAGGCAACTAGAAGAAAGACACAAGCAAGAAAAGATATTGTGGAAACAGAAATCTTGGGTTCAATGGCTCAATGAAGGAGAGAATAACACAAAATTCTTCCATCGTTCTATGATCCACAAACACCTTATCAATCGCATCATGAAGCTGGATGACTCTCAAGGCAACACCCCATTAACTAATCAAGAAATAGCGCATGAGCTGACAAACTTCTACAAGGATCTCCTCTCAGAACCCCAGGTGGACTGCACCTTAGCAATAGAGCGGGTGATCCAAAACATCCCAACTATAATCACCCAGGAACAGAATGAGGATCTCATGACACCAATAACACAAGTAGAAGTGGATCAGACTATTCAATAGTTACCCACAGGAAAGGCTCCAGGTCTAGATGGTTTCACAACAGACTTCTTCCACTCCTGCTGGCCAATGTTAAGGGAGGTAGTGTGGCAGCTGGTGGAGGAATCATGGAGCTCATGCAAAGTTCTTCCTTCTCTAAATGCCACTTTCCTCACCCTGATACCCAAAGAAGAAAGAGTCGCCAACCTGAGGAACTTCATACCAATAGCTTTTTGCAACGTGATCTACAAAATCATTTCTAAGGTCATAGCTCTGAGACTCAAGCCTATACTACCCTTCATCATCTCCAAGGAGAAATCAGGATGTGTATAAGGAAGGAAAATCATGGATAGCGTCATTCTTGTCCATGAAATCATTCAGTCACTCAAAAGCATTCGCACTCCAATTATGCTTCTAAAACTTGAACTTTCAAAATATTTTGACAAATTAAGCTAGCATTATATGAAAGCGCTCCTTTCAACTTTCGGTTTCAATAGGGATTGGGTCTCCTGGATAATGAATCTCATTTCCTCAACCTTATTCTCAATCCTCGTCAATGGTGTCCCCTCTCAACCCTTCTCCCCCTCAAGAGGGATAAGGCAAGGTGACCCTCTCTCCCCTTTTATTTTTTTCATAATGACTAAAGGACTAGGACGCTACATCAAGGCCTCAATTCAAAATGGATCCCTCCAAGGCCTCCCTCTTCATGAATTACAACCAGCAGCCTCCCATATCCAATTTTTAAATGACACACTACTAATGAATACCCTCACTGTGCAAGAAGCAATCAAACTAAGCTCCATCCTCTCTGATTTCAGCGAAGCCTCTGGCACCACCTTTAATCTGGCCAAATCGCAGCTCTTCTTTTTCAATACTCTTGTGGCAATTCAACATCACCTTTCTCAAATTCTTAATACCGTTGTCTGCACTCTACCCTCTCGCTACTTGGGAGTCCCTATTTTTGACTCAATAGACAGAAACATCTCCTGGGACTCTCTCCTACTCTCCATCACCAACCGTCTCAGCAACTGGACCTTTCGCTCCCTCAACCTTCCAACCAGAATCATCCTCTTAAAGTCAGTCCTCCAAGCCATCCCAGTTTACCTCTTCTCATCCCTAGTTTCCCCTCAATCAGTCATAAAGAAAATAAGGAATCTTCAAAGAAACTTCCTATGTAATGGACACAACCTGAACAAAAAATGGGCCTTAGTCAACTGGGACAAAGTCTGCAAGCCTAAATATTCAGGTGGTCTGGGCCTCTGGGACCCTGGTAAATTAAATAGCACCATGGGAGCATGAATTTGGTGGAGATGGCTCAAAACTCCAACATAACTCTAGGAAAAACTATAGAAATGAAAGTATGCCCCAAATACACACCAAAGTCAACTTATAAGAATGTGGGGGAAAATTCAGGGCTCCAACATCTGGAATGCAGCATGAAAAAATCGACCACTCATACAGGAACATGCTTTCTGGGAAGTTCACAATGGTCAGAGTGCCCTATTTGGGATGGATTCCTGGCAGCAAATTCCACCCCTACGACTGGAAGAAAATATACAAACCTACGAAAATCACATTCAAGATCTTGCCACTCTCAAAGTAGCAGATATGTGGACAGAAACCCCCAACGGCTCTCCCTGGTGAAGCTGGAAATCAACTCCTTAGGAACTTCAAGTGGAAATGAATTGTGACCTACAGCATTGGATACAAGCTACAACCCAAAGGTGAATCAGGAAAAGCACAGACCCAGGCATTCTCATATGGGGATACACACCTCATGGAAGATTCATCCCAAGGAGGGCTACACTCTTCAGGAGAATTTCCATAACCTTCAGAAAGACAGCATCTAGACAACAATATGGAAATCAAAACTCTGGCCCAAAATATCTACTTTCCTCTAGCATCTCCTACAGAAAAAAGATCTTAACCTGAGACAATCTCCAAAAATGAGGTTTCATTGGCCCCTTGATCTACCATCTCTATCATCTCCAGGATGAAACCATGGAGCACCTCCTAAATAATCGTCTACTCGGTGAGAACATCTATAACTAGGCCACTCAGTTCATGAGAAGAACCAAACGAGTCAAAAATAGCATCATAAGAACCATCAGGGATTGGGGCTTCGGTCCCTTCAAAATTCCTATCTTGAACAGAGCCTAGCAACTCTTACCAAGCTTCATAGTGTGGCAATTATGGAAACATAGGAATAGAAGAATCTTTCATTCCCAGCCTTCTCCTCCTACCCTCCTCTAGAATACAATCCTCCAGCATCTCCAGGAAACTCTTCAACTTCATTCATGGATCAAGGAAGACTTCCCCATTGACCCAGGTGAGCTCTCGATCCTCAACTCCTAGGGATTCTCGTTTTCACACTCCACCCCTCCTCAGCAGCCCCCACTTTTTTCAAAATCCCTCAATCCCTCTAAGTGGTCCCCCCCCATGCCAGGCTTCCATAAGGTCAATTTTGATGGAGCATCAAAAGGCAATCCAAGACACTTAGGCTATGGAGTGGTCATAAGAAACAGCTTGGGCCAAATTCAAAGTCTCACTACAGGAAATCTTCGATACGACACCAACATTCAGCAGAAATATGGGGTCTCATCAAAAGGGCGCAAATGGCTCTTGATAAAAACCTCACATGTTTTATTATTGAAGGAGACTCCAAAATTATAATAGACTTGGCCACAAAAATCTTAAATGGAAGAGATCCAGGAAAAATCACTCCCAGTTGGCGCCTCCTTGGCCCTCTTCATAGCTTCGAGGCTCTTCTCAAACCTTCTCTAACTCTAACCCCCTCTCACATTAGGTGAAGTGCAAACAAATGTGTGGACAGACTGGCCAATGCAGCGGTTGACTCGATGTAGCAGATCATTCTCCATGATCCCAGGTAGTCCCAAATCTCACCCCTCTGGAAACAATGCGAGGAGCTTTCCCAGCTAGATGGCCCCAATCTGGAAGGGGTGCCACCTTTGTCCACATGTAATTCCTTCCAAGTCAAAAATGATTCAAAGCTCAGGTGAGAGGGAAACTGTAAGCATCGGCGCAGAAGATCAACAGTCGACAGATGATTCCAGGACCTCGGCAATCAGAAGTTGCAAGGTCAAAGGATGTTGTTTCTCAAAGTCATGAAACCACAAAAAGCGACGGTGGATCTGGACCATTGATTCCAAAGGAGTTCTAGACTGTCGATCTGGTCCCATTGATCTGATGCGAGAAAATTTCAGGCACTTGGCTATCGGGAGTCCGACGCATGAAAGAAGTTATTTCCCAAAGTCACGAAATGCAAAATCACGATAAGCAAGATCAGATCAAGACCGTTGGTACTAGAAGATATCTATACCATCGATCTGGTCCCATGGATCTGACACGAGAAAATTTCAGGATCTCAACTATCGGGAGTCCAAAGCATGAAGGCAGCTATCTCCCAAAGTCGCGAAATTGTGAAATGTGTAATCGCGATAAGTGAGAATAGATCAGGATCATTGGTACCAGAAGAGATTTGGACCATCGATCTGGTCCCATGGATCCGATGCGAGAAAATTTATGGATCTCGGCTATCGGGAGTCCAAAGCATGAAGGCAGCTAACTCCCAAAGTCGTGAAATCGTGATAAGCAAGAACAGATCAAGACCGTTGGCACCAGAAGAGATCTAGACCGTCAATCGGGTCCCATGGATCTGATGCAAGGAAATTTCAGGATCTCGGCTATCGGGAGTCCAAATCATTACGGTAGCTATTTCCCAAAGTCGTGAAATCGCGATAAGCAAGAACATAGCAGGACCGTTGGTATCAGAAGAGATCTGGACCGTTGGTATCAGAAGGGATATGGAGTCAATCTGGTCCTGAAGGACTCGCTGATAGCATTTTGGTGTAAGAAGATAGGCTGCAGATCTTTTTTGTAAGCTTTCAGTTGTAATTAATATAAGGCTCCACTTTTATTCACCAAAAAATTTAAAAAAATTATATATAATATATATTATAACTATATATAATTGATGTATATTATAATAATTAATATATTATATATTTAATTATATAATATTAATATATTATATATTTAATAATTAATATATTATATATTATATGATAGGGGTTAATGTGTTAATAATCACCTAACCTAGACCTTCAATATACACCCCCTAAACTTCTAAATCATCGACCCATAACCCGTAACCCTTCTAAAGACGCAATGTGATTTATTCCCATTGCTCTGCATGTCAAAGTGAAGAAATTCAACCAAGCACGGGTAAACGGCGGGAGTAACTATGACTCTCTTAAGGTATCTAGATGCCTCATGATCTAATTAGTGACACACATGAATGGATCATTAACGAGATTCCCCATTGTCCCTGCCTACTATATTCTAGACAAACCACATCCAAGGGAATGGGCTTGGCAGAATTAGCCAGGAAAGAAGACCATGTTGAGCTTGACTCTAGTCCTAACCCATTCATAGTTTGGAAAAAATAGGGCATAGTTTTTGAAAGTTAGACCATAACATTTGCCTTTGGGATTCAAATTGATGGTGTAAACAAGTGGTTGTGTGAGTCAAATTTGAGTCAAAAACCCTCCCATATCGTTAAGGCATGTGAATAGTACTCTATCTACGATCATGATGGTATAAAAATGAATGAGCTTCTCTTGGTTTCAAGAAAAAATTATCCTCTACTGAACAAGGCCAACCACGTGAAGGTGGAAGTTCATATGGCCCCTCCCCTCCCCCTCACATCACTATCAATTCCCCAATACCCAATCTATAAAATAGAAAATAATCGAAAGCAACCTAGTAAGATTCATGCATAGAAACTACAAAAACAAAAATTACTAAAGGTAAATGAAATTATGTGTTTGTAAATGATATTGTTAGTTTACCATGTACTTTAGTATATTGGTGACTATTTTTAGGTTTCACATAATAATTAAACAACATGTAACATAGGATATAAAAATTTCGCATAAAACTTAAAAACATGTAATTAACCCATGACATAAGTAAATTATTTTAAGAAAATAATTCATACAAATTAAAATATATAGTCACATACCTGATCCAACTCAACATCTATATAATTATCCTTATTTTGTATCTTCTTCTTCATCAAACTCGACATTTGTATCATCATCCATTTCAGAAACGGTCTTGAAAAGATTGATGATATCATCATCATCATCAATGTCATTTTCAAGCATACTTTCATCTACATCATCATCAAGAACTGCATTGTCTCCTACGCCTGGATCATGATCTTCTTCGTCTTCTTCGTCTGTCAACCATGCATGATCTTTTGACTCTATCTGATCTGGCGAATCATCTTCTTATTCAATATCATTTTCTTCCTTTACATGAGTATAGTTAATTGGCCTTCCTATTGGATCATATCTAACAACAAATGACCAATCCCTCTCACCTGGAACATTTGAGTGCAATACTTGTTCACATTGGCTTGGAAAAACATAGAGATCATGTCATATTTCAAACATCGTTGTTTTAATCAACAAAAATCCGTTGGCATGTTGAGTAGTTGTTCTTTCCTTATCGTGTTCATGCATTCGTAACATATATCATTTGACGTCGAACATAACTAATTTGAAGGAATTAAAGTCACACTCAAGTATATCATTCAAATACCCATAGTATCTATTTTTATATTCTCAAGGATGTCTATAACTCCTAGAGGAAACATTAGTAACCTGGAATACTGCAGTTATCCCACTATCAGAATTTTTCATGGTTTCATCCAACTACTTGATGCAAAATTTAGAACCATCGCACTGCATAGCCTTGTGGTGTTTCAACTGCAATATGTCATATATGTAAAAGATGCATTTTCAATTAATAAATTAACATATTTATGTAACTTGGAAAGTGTATGAAAAATATATAAGTACACATATCTTCACATTAATATAATATAAAATAACTGAATAAAATGGGTAAATTTTCTTGCATGTCCATCTTTCAAACCATATGTTAAATCAAATTCCCGTTGTGTAACATTGGCATCTACGTTATGATGAGCTTCTCTAACCAATTCAGACAGTCATTTCCATGATAACCTACCGTCATAATGTTGTTTACATATTTCAATCCAAACATTCATCCATTCAAGATTGTTTGCAATGTATACATGCAGTGCATCCCAATATTGAGCAACTGAATCAAAAAATCATAATTCACCAATATTAAATACTAGTTATAACATCCATGGTAAATATTAATAATTTATGAAATAACCTATATTAATATATTAATGAGTATGATCATATACACAAAAAATGAAAATTTATATGTATTAATATAAATCTCCATGATTATTAATATATTAACCTCTCATTTTTTTCACTCTACCTTTCCCCAACAGGTGCTCCTGATCTTCAAATTTTTTGATGGAGTTCACATCCCAAATGCGATCCACTGCATGCATAGTTGGCACTGCTAATTTAGGAAGATACTGAATAATATACATCATGGATTGATATATCATATATCCCTCCACCATAGAACCCTCAGTATGTGCTCTTTGTCTAACCAAATCCTTCAATGATTTCAAGTGCCTCTCCACCATCCACATTGACCTTGTGTGTATAGGTCCAAAAATTTCAATATTCTCAACTTGGTGTATGAAGTAGTGTCCTTGTGCATTGAAAAATGTTGGAGGTATATACTTTTTCATTTCACACATTAGCCGAGGAATTTTTCTCTTCCAATACTTTATATCATTTTCATGGATTTCTTTCAATGACAACCATCTACATGAGATCATGACACAAGAAAATAACATATTTCAACATAACATAATATAATATATTACATTACAAGTAAAACATGTGTCATTAAGTACAACAACAAATTGAAAGAACATTTTGCATATAAATCACAACTACTTACCTCATGTATTTTCCAATATCATATATAACTTGTTTAGCGTTGTTGTCAAAGTCATTTGGGATAGCGGTAGAACATATTGTAACAAAAAAATGAATCGTTATTTGTTTCGACCAAAGTAGACAAAAAAAATAAAAAGCATAAAAAATGTATAAGGCAAATATATATAAATATGTATACCAAAATTATTACCTTAATGAAGGTATGCCAATCATGTGTTTTTACCCTACCAAATTCACCTTTCTTCGTTAAGATATTATTTATGTTTGAAGCAAAACTCGTGGGAAATGTAATTCTTTCAATGACCTCTTTTACATAATTTATTTTTTGCTATCTTAATAACCATGGAATGTTATTTTGGTCTAGTCCATCTCTATTTTATTGGATCACACTTCGCATTGCATGATTGGCTTCCTGGATGTTAGTACAAATTTTGACAATTTTTTTCTTTATCCCTCCTACCATCTATGATTCGCCATAAAGTTTCTAGCACATTCTTTCCAATATGCATTGTATCAAACAAATGAGCTATTTTTATCTCCTCGTAGTAGGGAAACCTCATGAATTGAGTGGGATAACATTTCATTCCTCGTGGAAGCCCATTATTAATACCTTCATGATGGCAGCCTTCATGAAGCATAAAATAAATCACAAAAAAAAATATCAAATACGGTAAAATAAATTCAATAATTAAAATAAACATTCAAAACATTACATATATGATACATAAAGAAATTTCGTACATTGATCATTTCTATGATATTCCAACCTATATAGGTGAGGTGTCATTCTTCGTGGTTTTAAACCAGTCTCTTTTTTCCCATTGAAAAGATGTTTTTTGGTAGTACGATACCTATGGTTCTTAGGGAGGATATTCCTATAATCATCAAACACCACATTTCCTAAACTTTTTGAATGACAATACTTCATCTTAGGACCACAAACTAAACATTCAAATTTACCCTTTGTTTGAAAACCTACAACAGATGGATTAATGTCAATTATACGATGAGATTATTTAAAAATTAAACATGCAGCATGATATATTTAAAAAATTATTTAGTATTAAAGAGCAATAGAATGCTACATACCACAAAAATGTGTTAGTCCTGGGCATCATGAATTGTCCATAAAAGTATTCCATGGAATTTAAATTTCTTCTCCCCGATTAGTTTACATATGTCATACATAGTGATTCCATCCCATAACTTTAGTAGCTCTTTGATAAGAGGCTCAATATATACATTCATATCTTTAACTTGGTACTTACCTAATTGTTGAAATTACACATAATTACTATAACCATGATATGTATATATAATTAAATAAATAAACAAAAGATATTATGCAAAAAATAAAACAAAGGAAAATGTTACATTCAAAAAATTAATGTAAACAAATACCTAGAACAATCATTATCAACATTATGTGCTCCCTCTTTATTGACATCCAATGAGGAATGTTATTGTTGATAACAAAAATAGGCCACATTGATTAAATATACCTAAGCTCTTTGAATGGATTAACACCGTTAATTGCCAATGAAAGCTTAACATTACGAGGTTCACCTTTGAAATATGCCCATTTTTCCTCAATTTTTCTAAATGCATAACCATCGGCAGGCACTCGAAGAACACCATCTCCATTTTTTTTACATGCATGGTAATCCATAAATTGTGTTATGGTTTCACACCTAAACAATTTTTGCAAACATGGAATTATGGGAATATGATGAAGAACCTTTAAAGGCACCCTTTTTGTTACTTGATTGGTTCGATATCTACTGATAAGACATTGCAGGAATTCTGTTTTCGAAGCATGTTGTTCATAATATATAATATGATCATTAGGACATGCATCTATAGTTTGATAATCCATTCCAATGTATTTCATAATGGCATGCAAATCTCGATATGTGCGAGGTAAAATATTTGATGATGGTAACAGAAATTCACCTAACAATCTACAACATAACAAAAAACTAGTTAATGTAAAAAATATTAATAGTAAAAATTGCATTCTCATTTTACACATTAATTAACACTAAAAACAAATAGAAAAAAGTCAAGATTTATGTATATGAGATGAAGTATATTACATACCTTAGGATCTGTGTCATACAAGTGTTATACAAATTATTCATAACTTTTAATTTCACTATCAGCAATGTAGCGGAGAGAAGATTTTCTCTTGAACCTTCATAAATTCGTTTATTTGCCTTTTCTAATATATTTTCATCATAAATGCCATCCCTATCCCCATCCTCATTCGGCTGAGAAAACAAATCTTGAATCATTTGATTTGTCCCATCATCTTCTTCCATGGGATCATTAACTTGATTTGTCCCATCATCTTCTTCCATGAGATCATGATTTGCTTGATCATATTCCTCATCTTGTACAACATCATTTCTACTAGTACTACTTGGTGCAATATTCTGCAAAAAGTTAGAGGGAAACTCTGACTTTATAATTACAAACAATCATTCAAAATTAGTGTGTACTATAACAAATATTCAAACATTAAATATACATGTATATAATTTTATATAAAATCGACAATATAAAAATAGATAATTAATATATAGCTAATTACCACAAGATGATATTCATTCGATCCCCCATCAATGTGCCCCTATTTCCTACAATGTTTTGTAGTTGTTGCTATTAAAATTCTTACGGGATGTGTAGTGACACATTTTTTGCAAGGGTAATAACATCTATCATCACCCTTTTCACCCACTTTCCTTTTTTTCCCACCTCTAATATTTTGCGACATTGTTCCGCACAAAAATACCCTTTCTAAATCGTCGTTGTTATAGAAATTATATTGTCGCAACATCTCTAATTTTCAAAATATTTATAGATATTTTTTTCATCGCAAGAGCAATGAACGTTGACCAAGTCAATGTTGACTTTCTCAAACAGTGTAATGGTAAATATTGACTTTGTCAAATAGTGTAATGATCATCATTGAATCTTGCTCTTGCGATGATAGCCAAAGGTTGTCGCAAGAGAGATGGGAGTCCACTATCTTCACATTCTTCGCTCTTGTGACATACATCTAGTTTCCTCATGATGGCAAGAACGACAACCGAATATGATTGTCGCAAGAGAGACAACCGAGGATAATCGTCACATGAACGACAACCTAGGATGATCGTCACAAGAGAGATGTTGAACAGTCATCGTCACAAGAATGACAACTAAATATGATCGTCGCAAGAGAGATGACCGAGGATGTTCATCACACGAACGAAAACCTAGGATGATCATCGCAAGAGATACTATCGACGATCTGTGTGGTCGCAAGAGCGACGAAATATATCTATTTAAAGAAAATAGATATATTGACAGGAAGGTTGACCAATTCAATGTTGACTTTGTCAAACAGTGTAAGGGTCAATGTTGACTTTGTAAAATAGTGTAATATTCATCTCTCTTGCAACGAACGCGGGCTAGATTTATAAAAAAAAAAAAAAAATCCACTCTTTATCTTCAATTTTGCGACGAAAGGTTACTTTCGTTGCAAGTAGTCGTCGCAAAATTTTCAATATGTAGTAGTGTTATATTTGTACCGATTGGTAAATTAACGGTTATCACCTTTTTATATCCATGAATCAAATTAGGGAGGTCATTGGTTCGACTCTTATGATCCCCTCACTCTTTGGTTTTCTATAAGCCTTTTTCTTGATAGCGGCCACCTTCTTTGGATTCACCAATTGCAACTACTATTGAATAGGTATGGAATTATCATACATCTTAATCTAATGCTTGAAAAGGTTGGGGCCCATGCCTAGAATTTCATCATATATAACCAAGCAAACATGACACAAAATTCCTTGAAGAGAGCTTTATAAATTTCTACTTCTTCAAGAGAACCACAACTCCAATCAAGATATTTTCCACAACATAAAGCTTAGATGATATATTAACTGGCATCATCTTGGATATATTCATTATATTACCCTCTGCATATATATCATGTTTATGAATTGGGCTCTGATACCAATCAAATTCGTCAAGCATAATGAAACTTCTTACTCCAACCTTTAAATAATCCAATTTTAAGAGAAAATATGACCAATGAAGCATGTCATCCTATGGCCTTTTCATACTACTCATTGCCTATAGAATAATCTCCTAAGAAGAAAACATCATCACCATAAAGTTATTCTTACTTAGGGCCCATGTGTACGATGTAAACTGATTATACTCCTAATGAGGGTGAATACCCTAATCATTGTCTGAGGTGGCCATATAAATATCTTGGTAGGTATATTTGACATTCGACAAGTGCATTATGAATCCTATATATCCAATATATAACATAGAATTTGAACGAACTAATGAAAATCCTTAATCCTCTCCTAAACAAGAAATTTGGAAGGGAATTGAATGCATAGGCATTGAGCTCTCATCTTGTTGCACGAATGTATTAATAACATTTTGAATGAAAGTTTTTTTTT
>JASDQU010011593.1:18957-32065 GCA_032191745.1 Picea mariana | reverse complement strand
GCAGTTTATTAATGCAAAGAAAAAGATTACAGAGAGATTTTACAAGAGAGTTTCTCACAATCGATCATCGGCAAATGACCCTCCATGCTCTTTAAATAGATATCATGGACCAATCAGGTGTTAAGCCACGGATCAATGGTCATTAAGATTGAGAAGAGTATGAACCGTCAGATCACTCTATGTCGGGAACATATCGTGACCATCGGATTTCCTAACTACAAATGCATACTAATGCATACTGAAGAAGCACACTAGAAAACACACTTTTACCTAACGAAAGAATAGAACAAGTAGATCTTGCTAACTCCTAAGTGTCTAAATATCCTCACATTCGTTGTGTGGCATGAATCAAGTCTGGTGTTGACCAAATACATCATTGATCCAATCAACAGTGGATTAGTCTCGTCTGAATCACCATCAATCTTCTTATTTAAATCCATCATGGTGGATTTGCATTCTGTCATACTTCTTTAATATTCGCACTGTATGTTTTCCTTGAATCAGGAAAATTTCATCAGTCCTTTGTCATACTTCTTGTCCCAAGAATTAGTGTATCGTACTCAGATTCTTTATGAAAATCAAAAGTCGATGCTTGCTTGTTTTCAACAACAAGGTTTTCTGAATAAGTCATCAAAATCAAGCTCTTGTCATCAACACTATAATAATATAGGTTTGGATAAGAAATACAAACTCAACAAGAATCTGTCTATCTGATATGGTTTCCAACTCATGGAAGGTAGTATGGATAAAAGTGTATGATGTTCATTAGGTCAGGTGTCTCATCATAGACAACTCCCTCTGTTTATGAGAAACCTCTGGCTATAGATCTTGTTTTGTATCACCTTGATACTTTAATTAGTTGCATGCTTTACCACAGGTTTCTCTTTCTGGTCCCTGAATAATATCTTATGCACCATCCTATTAAAGTATACTAGTACTCTTCTATTATGGCATTTGGCCATATTGGTTCTCTTGTTGCTTTTCTAAGACATGGAGTCTTATCATCAATGAAGTGTCTCATGACTGGAGGATAGCTTTGAAAAATTCTTTTACTTTCTCGGAAGGTGCCTTGAGAAGCTTGTATGATTTTCTGCCTCTTGCATAGTGAACCTAGGTAGGAATTTTATGCCTTGCTGCAATATCACTGAACATATCAATCGAAGCAACTGGATCAATTGGAATAATGTTTTTCTCTCTCTGAACTGCTGAAGGGGGAGAAGGTATAGTCTTACTGTTAATCTCCATCTGATATTTTCTGGATCTTTGAAGGACTATCTCTTCTTCAAGGACAACGTTTCTACTTGTCTCAATTTGGCTCTAACCAGGGATGTCGATCTGGAATGTCTTTGAAGATTCACTGTATCCTTTCTTTCTAATGGATCTAGATTGGACTTCTTCTCTTTGGGTACATGAAGATACACTGGGCACCCAAATAACCTGAAGTTTTCAATCTCAGGCTTCACTCTGGTGAAGGCTTCTATTCTAGTGAAGACTCTTGTTCTGAACATATACTGCATCATGCATGCTTATGCCCATGAAATCATAGAAAGATTCTAATCATGCATTATTGCATTTATTGTCTCAAGGATGGTTCTATTCTTCCTCTTTCTTAAATAGTTTTGATTCCCTCTGAGTCAAAGTGACTCCCTCTAAAGGATAAGCATCTTCCTTTGTTCTTGACCTGTCTAGAACAAGAAAACAAGAGGAACCAAAACAAGAATATCTCCTAAAGGAGAATAATGAGTACATCTCTAGAATCAAAACAATTTTAAGGATTTTTATCACAGCTACAACACCTATTTGTAATGTAGAAAACTTTAGGAATATAAGTTAGAGGAATGACAATTACAACAATCAAACCTGAAGTCTTCACTTCCAGTTTGTTTCTTTCCCTCCAAGTCTCCTTCACTCAAGATAACAAGTGCTTTCTTCAACATGTCTTTTGTACTGGGACAATATTCTATCTTGACAGAAGGTTGGGTTAGAGAACAAACTCTATGATCTCAAGTTTAATCCATCTAATATCTTGACTTTAATTTGACCAAAGGTTATTATGATGGTTGTAGCTGCAACATGCAACCTAGATCAAAATATGTCATAACAAATAGGTGCATATCAAAATAAACAAACCTGGGTTGCATTATTCCTCTAAATGTGTTGGATCTTGAGATCCTTCTGGATCTATGGAAAGTGATATCTTCTTCTGCAAATACCCTTTAAAGCTTAACAATTTAAACATATGTGAGTACATACCTCTGATAGCATTTGCAAGTAGTGGCACCATCTGGTAGTAGCGGTAATAACTCTTAAAAGACTTCAAGGGTGACTGCAACTGGTGCAACAACTTCAAATGATACTGCAATTGTAATTGATACTGCAACTGATTCTGAAAACTGCAACTGCAACTGCAACTTAGGGTTTTATGAGGAAACCCTAATTTTTCAAACTTCAAATTTTGAAATTCTAATCTAGGGGATAGATGCGCTGAGCTGAGGCGAGTAAGCTGGTGCAGTCGGATTTCTGAAAATCCAAATTTTACCCCCTCAAACTTGACCAACAGATTTCTGGACTGGTGCTTCTGTTTTTCTGGTACTTCTGGTTTTCTTGTACTTCTGGTACTTTGTGAAAACTAGGGTTTCACTTTCCGGGAGATCTACCCACTGAAAAGGTGCGTTGAAGGTGCCAAAGAGTTCCTTGGGTTAGGGCGCACGTTTCTAGATGATTTTGAGGCTAGAAATCTTCTTTAATAAAAAGCCTTAATTTTCATGTACGGCAACCATGACGTTTTTCCTTTTACTTGTGAAGAATGCTTGTGAGACTTGCTTGTGCAATGGGTTCTTTCATCACCTATGCTCTGATACCATGTTATTTTTTCATAGAATTTAGGCTAAATGTGAAGTTCATTCCATTTTAACAATTAACCATAACCATAAATGGTGCAGCAACCAAGATCACATGAAGAAGCACCATGCACAAGAACACAAGATATATCCTAGGAAACCCTTCTCAAACAAGGGACAAAAAACCATCCAAATCCTTTGTTATATTCTTCAAGAGAAATACCTTTCACCACCAAGAATGTCCTAGCACACAAGAGGGTGCACGAAACCCTAGAAACCCTAGCGCCCAAGAGAGGTGTGCAACTTTGACCAAGAAGTGTACTTGCTGAAATTTCCAAAACTAACAAGTGAGTGTGTGTCTACAAATGAAAGATTTCATCTTACTTATATTAGACTTTGTCATGTTAACTAAAGTGCCTATTGGCACAATAGGGCCGACCTCACTTAGACATATTTATTTATTTATTATTATTATAATTAATATTAATATTAATATTAATTATCTTTTGCAGTTTATCTTTAGACACAATAAGATAGGACCGACATGTACCCTTTACACAATAACTAGGGTTACAGGTAGGTCTGACTCTTGAACAATATATAGCAAAGGATCTGATACACCCTCTAGTGCTCATCCACTAGGGGCCACATCCATAGGGATGTCATAGACCTGAGTCATTGCATTACACAGATGAGCTAGGTCCTCACACGTGCACTTATGCTCAGCCATAGTCACGTATGCTCTACAGATCTGCTTTCTTGTTGCTACTGACAAGAGGATCATCTGGAGTCTTCACATAAACTCTGTTGTTGTTCAGAGGAGGCCATCACATCATCTTTGTTCTTATTCTCATGATGATGTGCCCAACGCTTTTCAGGATTTCTCTAACTCAACAGATCGCTCTTACGTCAGATAATCATCTGGATTTCTTCTCTCTCACGTCATGGAGGAGGCCATATACATCCCTAGCCTTTGTCTTGAGCTGGAACCATGAACCCTTTATTAGGGGATTTCTCTCAGGTTTGTAAGTTGAGAGTAAGACTTCACAATGTTGTTATATTCCACATCTCACAGGTTGTAGGCTGGAGGATGTATCATATAGCTGCAAAACATTAACAGAAACCACTATCACTAGCTACTGTATAAATATATATAGTATATTGTCGAGGATTTCTTCCTTACACGATGATAACTACCCAACTCTCGACGAATATGAATAGAATGATTATGGAATGTTTCCCTTTCATTCTGGACGCAAAGTGTAATTCTTTTTCTTATTGCTAGTGACTCCATTTGCTCCCTAAAAGGCAATAGGTTAGGTTAACATCGGCGCACACACCTGACTGAAGAAGGGGAGTGAAGAGACCTCCTCCTATGCTTGCCTTGTTGGACCGAATCAACAAACCCAACTCAGTCTCTACAAAATACAAAGGCAGTAATGATTTTTCTTTCCTTCTGAGAACGGGGCATCTCCTTGAACCACATGGACAATATATTACCTTTATATCTTTATGAAATCTGAATTTAGACCATATACCCCCTAAAATTTGGATCATTCCTCCCCTCTTAGAAAATGATGGTCCCCATCATTTCACCCATGCTAAAAAGAGAAACCCCATTATCGTACCATTATGATTACAATGTGAAAATACCCAATGAAGAGAAGGGTTTTGTGTGGTTGACCCATAACCGTGGGTTTGTGGTTGACCCATAACCTAGTTGACAATGGCATTGTACATGGGTAGAAAAATAAATAATTTTAATAAAATCCCAAAATTTAAAAAAATAATATGGAAAAATCGTGACTTTGGGGGTTGTGAACATCCTTCTACAAATATATTCATAAATTTTTCTACAGGTGATGAAATCAAATTCTATAGAAGACCCATTTGAGCTACCAAAGATATATTTCTATCAGTATATGGAACTTGTTATGAGGTGGCCTATTGAGTGAGAAAAACTAGGCTGAATTTGAAGGGCACGTAGCCACGCTGGTTACAGACATGTGCTGCTTCAAACAAAGATATCTCATAAACCAAACAACGAAATGAAATTCCGCAAAATACCCATTTGAGATATTAAAGAGATATTTCCAGCCATATGTGGAACTCTTTATGTAGTTTCTTGAGCAGGGATAAAAATACCATTGAATATGGTGGTACGTGCGGCCTCCTTGAGTTAAATACATGTTGAGATTCAATCGATGAAATCTCTCAAACCAGGAAGTGAAATGAGATTCCGAGAAATACACATTTGAGATATTGAAGAGATATTTCCATCCATATATGGAACTCCTTCTGTAGTTTCCTGAGCAGGGAGAAAATTATCGTTGAAGATGGTGGTACACGCGGCCTCCTTGGGTCAAATACATGCTGAGATTCAATCGATGATATCTCTTAAACCAGGAAGCCAAATGAGATTCCAAAAAATATCCATTTGCAATATTGAAGATATATTTCCAATGAGATATGGTAGAGCCTCTGAAATTTTTTGTAGAGATTGTAGCACCTCTTTGAAGTTTTCTTAGTGTAGAGGGCCATAAAGGATGCCAAGGGTTTTTAGAGTAGCATGGGCTATTGTAGAGGTTGTGGAACCTCCATGAGAAGCATGGACACCCTGCAAATTTGTTGAAAATATTGCATACCAATGGATGTAGTGGATCCATGTATAGATGTAGTGAATTCATGTATAGTTCTCCTTGTAATGGTGAACGAAGATCTGAGGGAGAAAAAAAAGCCTTATAGTTCATGTGGACCAACTGTGATGCTTACAGTGTATGGTCCGGAAAATGGATTCCAATAGCACCAAAAGGAGGTTGGTGATTACTACAAATGTTTGAACCCGCAGCATGCTTCAAACCCTTGTCCCGATGGAGAGCGTACCTTCTCTGATACCACTGATCTGGATCTCGGGGGTTGAGATATGGATGGCTTGAATGCCGAGAGAGGAGGAGCTTAGAAATGTCAATCTTACATGAAAATAAACATGGACAAAAACATGTAAATGAAGTACTTGAGAGGTGAGGCTCAAAGAGGAGCCTCACCTCTAAAACTAATCACTAGTAAATCACTCAGAACTAATTAATCTCACAATGAACAATAGAAAATATGAGAGAAACCTAAATGAGTAATTTGATATTATGAGAAGCCATGTTAGGCCTTTATATAGCATTACAAAATGGTTCATTGGACAAAGTCAAAAATAGATCATTAAATGAGTCTCTATTATTAATATAATAGATCTAACTACCCAACTAACTAAGTAGTGGAAAATAAAACCCGATACAATAATGGAAAGAGCTCATTAAATGAGTCTCTATATTATAATAATATATCTAACTACCCAACTAACTAAGTAGTGGAAAATAAAACCCAATACAATAATGGAGAGGTGGGACTCTCTTTGACCCATATGGACAATCTGTTAGCCCAATTAATTAATGAGGAGGTGGGCATCTCCTTGAACCACGTGGAGAATCTATTAGCTTTATAGCTTTATTAATTTTGCATCCAAATTTAGACCATATACCCTCTAAAATTTGGATCAATCCTCTCCTCTTAGAAAATGATGGTCATCATCATTTAACCCATGCTAAAAAAAGAAACCCCATTATCGTATCATTATGATTACAATGTGAAAATACTCAATGAAGAGAAGGGCTTTGTGTGGTTGACCCATAACCGTGGGTTTGTGGTTGACCCAAAAATAAATAAATTTTAATAAAATCTCAAAAAATTTTAAAATAATATGGAAAAATCGTGACTTTGGGGCCTATGAACATCCTTCTGCAAATATATTCATAACTTCTGTTACAGGTGATGAAATCAAATTCTATAGAAGACCCATTTGATCTAATGAAAAGATATTTCTATCAGTATATGGAACTTGTTCTGAGGTGGCCTATGGAGTGAGAAAAACCATGTTGAATTTAAAGGGGGTGTGGCCATGCTGGTTACAGATATGTGTTGCTTCAAACAAAGATATCTCATAAACAAGACGACGAAATGAAATTCCACGAAATACCCATTTGAGATATTGAAGAGATATTTTCAGCCATATGTGTAACTCTTTATGTAGTTTCCTGAGCAGGGATAAAAATACCATTGAAGATGGCTATACACGCGGACTCCTTGGGTCAAATGCATGTTGAAATTCAATCAATGAAATATCTCAAACCAGGAAGTGAAATGAGATTCAAAGAAATAAGAATTTCAGATATTGAAGAGATATTTCCATCCATATGTGGAACTCCTTCTGTAGTTTCCTGAGCAAGGAGAAAAGTATTGTTGAAGATGGTGGTACACGCGGCCTCCTTGGGTCAAATACATGCTGAGATTCAATTGATGATATCTCTCAAACCAAGAAGCCAAATGAGATTCTCCGAAATACCCATTTGCAATATTGAAAAGATATTTCCAATAAGCTATGGTAGAGCCTCTAAAATTTTGTGTAGAGGTCATAGCACCTCTTTGAAGTTTGTTTAGTGTAGAGGGCCATAAAGGATTCCAAGGGTTTGTAGAGAAGCATGGGTTGTTGTAGAGGTTGTGGAACCTCTTTGGGCAGCATGGACACCCTGCAAATTTGTTGAAAATATTGCAGACTAATGGATGTAGTGGATCCATGTATAGATGTAGTGAATCCATGTATGGATGCAGTGAATCCATGTATGGTTCTCCTTGTAATGGTGAATGAAGATCTGAGGGCAAAAAAAAATCCTTGTAGTGCCTATGGACCAATTGTGATGCTTACAGTGTATGGTCCGGAAATTGGATTTCGATAGTACCAAAAGGAGGTTGGTGATTATTGCAAATGTTTGAACCCGCAGCATGCTTCAAACCCTTGTCCTGATGGAGAGCGTACCTTCTCTGATACCACTGATCTGGATCTTGGGGGTTGATATCTGGATGGCTTGAATGTCGAGAGAGGAGGAGCTTAGAAATGTCAATCTTACATGAAAAGAAGCAAGGACAAAAACATGTAAATGAAGTACTTTGGAGGTGAGGCTCAAAGAGGAGCCTCACCTCTAAAACTAATTACTAGTAAATCACTCAGAGCTAACTAATCTCACAATGAACAATAGAAAATATGAGAGAATTCAAAATGAGTAACTTGATATTATGAGAAGGCTTGCTAGGCCTTTATATAGCATTACAAAATGGTCCATTGGACAAAGTCAAAAAGAGATCATTAAATGAGTCTTTATTATTAATATAATAGATCTAACTACCCAACTAACTAAGTAGTGAAAAATAAAACCCGATACAATAATGGAAAAGCTCATTAAATGAGTCTTTATATTATAATAATATATCTAACTACCCAACTAACTAAGTAATGGAAAATAAAACCCAATACAATAATGGAGAGGTGGGACTCTCTTTGACCCATATGGGTAACCTGTTAGCCCAATTAATTAATGAGGAGATGGGCATCTCCTTGAACCACATGGAAAATCTATTAGTTTTATAGCTTTATGAATTTTGCATCCAAATTTAGACCATATACCCCCTAAAATTTGGATCATTCCTCCCCTCTTAAAAAATGATGGTCCCCATCATTTCACCCATGCTAAAAAGAGAAACCCCATTATCGTACCATTATGATTACAATGTGAAAATACCCAATGAAGAGAAGGGTTTTGTGTGGTTGACACATAACCGTGGTTTTGTGGTTGACACATAACCTAGTTGACAATGGCATTGTACATGGGTAGAAAAATAAAGAAATTTTAATAAAATCCCAAAATTTTAAAAAATAATATGGAAAATATGTGACTTTGGGGGTTGTGAACATCCTTCTACAAATATATTCATAACTTTTTCTACATGTGATGAAATCAAATTATATAGAAGACCCATTTGAGCTACCAAAGAGATATTTTTATCAGTATATGGAACTTGTTCTTACGTGGCCTATGGAGTGAGAAAAACCAGACTGAATTTGAAGGGTGTGTGGCCATGCTGGTTACAAACATGTACTGCTTCAAACAAAGATATCTCATAAACCAGACAACGAAATGAAATTTCACGAAATACCCATTTGAGATATTGAAGAGATATTTCCAATGATATGTGAAACTATTTCTATAGTTTCTTGAGCAGGGATAAAAATACCATTGAAAATGGTGGTATGCGTAGCCTCCTTAGGTCAAATACATGTTGAGATTCAATCGATGAAATCTCTCAAACCAGGAAGTGAAATGAGATTTCGAGAAATACTCATTTGATATCTTGAAGAGATATTTCCATCCATATGTGGAACTCCTTCTTTAGTTTCTTGAGCAGGGAGAAAAGTACAATTGAAGATGGTGGTACACGTGGCCTCCTTGGGTCAAATACATGTTGAGATTCAATCGATGATATCTCTCAAACCAAGAAGCCAGATGGTGGTACACGCGGCCTCCTTGGGTCAAATACATGTTGATATTCAATCAATGATATCTCTCAAACCAGGAAGCCAAATGAGATTCCGTGAAATACCCATTTGCAATATTGAAGAGATCTTTCCAATGAGCTGTGGTAGAGCCTCTGAAATTTTGTGTAGAGGTCGTAGCGCCTCTTTGAATTTTACTTAGTGTAGAGGGCCATAAAGGATGCCAAGGGTTTGTAGAGTGGCATGGGTTGTTGTAGAGGTTCTGGAACCTCTGTGGGCAGCATGGACACCCTACAAATTTGTTGAAAATATTGCAGACCAATGGATGTAGTGGATCCATGTATATATGTAGTGAATCCATGTATGGATGTAGTGAATCCATGTATGGTTTTCCTTATAATGGTGAACGAAGATCCTAGGGCAAAACAAAATCCCTATAGTGCCTATGGACCAACTGTGATACTTACAGTTTATGGCCCGGCAAATGGATTCTGATAGTACCAAGAGGATTTTGGTGATTACTGCAAATGTTTGAACCCGCAGCATGCTTCAAACCCTTGTCCCAATGGAGAGTGTACATGCTCTGATACCACTGATCCGGATATCGGGGGTTGAGATCTGGATGGATTGAGTGCCGAGAGAGAAGGAGCTTAGAAATGTCAATCTTGAATGAAAAGAAGCATGGAAAAAAACATGTACATGAAGTACTTGGGAGGTGAGGCTCAAAGAGGAGCCTCACCTCTAAAACAAATTACTATTAAATCACTCAGAGATAATTAATCTCACAATGAACATAGAAAATATGAGAGAATCCAAAATGAGTAACTTCATATTATGAGAAGGTTTGTTGGGCCTTTATATAGAATTACAAAATGGTTCATTGGACAAAGTCAAAAAGAGCTCATTAAATGAGTCTCTATTATTAGTCTAATAGATCTAACTACCCAACTAAGTAGTGGAAAATAAAACCCGATACAATAATGGAAAGAGCTCATTAAAAGAGTTTATATTATTATAATAATGTATCTAACTACCCAACTAACTAAGTAGTGGAAAATAAAACCCAATACAATAATGGAGAGGTAGGACTCTCTTTGACCCATATGGGTAACTTGTTAGCCCAATTAATTAATGAGAAGGTGGGAATCTCCTTGAACCACATGGGCAATCTATTAGCTTTATAGCTTTATGACTTTCGCATCCGAATTTAGACCATATACCCCCTAAAATTCGGATCATTGATTATTTAATGTAAGATAAAAAATAGTAATATTCAAAGCAAGAGCACAAATATTATCAAAATATTTAGCAGAAGGAAACAGAACAATGAGAAAAATAACAATAGGGCCAAAATATGATCCTTTATTAATCTGGAAAGCATTGTTCACTTGCCTCTTTGAGGGGGGGACCTCTGATAGAGAAAAGTTCGAGTAACAAACGATTCCACAAGACAACTTTTACAACACTTTCTACCCTTATATATACTACTATCTTCTTAAGAATATTCTAGAGGAAGAACTTTCTAGAGGTGGAACCTTCTAGTGAGTCTTCCTACAATAGTTGTGTTCACATTATTACATAGGCCTTATTTACTAATGATGGCCTTCATTATATAGAAGTACATAGTATTCTATATATTTGAGGGATTAGGGAAGTTAGGACCTTAATATGCCCTCCCCCTTAAAAACAGTCTTGTCCTCAAGGCTTGCTATGTGAGAATTGTTGCAAAATGGTGGTTGGCTCCCATGTGGTATCCTCGGGTTGTGTAACCTTCCACTATATTAAAACTTTATGAATTGTGCGTTGATGGAGACGACACTCACATTGGGCCAGGATGACTTGTGGCTGCAACCAAATGGAACCTTCTTCATTCAATTTAGCGAGACTAGTTTGAATCTGGCACTTGGATCCAATCACTTTCTTTAAGCATGAGACATGAAAAACTAGATGGATCTTAAAGTGACTGGGAAGGTTTAATTTGTAAACCAAAGGCCCAATGCACTTGATGATTGTATAAGGGCCATAAAACTTTGCAGCAAACTTATGGCAGTGGTCTTCTTTGAGGGAAGTTCTCTTATATGGTTGTAGACAAAGAAACACTTGATCCCCTTCATCAAACTTGTGTTTGGAACGACATTGATTAGCTTGTTGCTTGATTCGATTATGAGCCATGACCAAATTGTCTTTGAGAGTGCATAGAATGTCAACTCGAACTGTAAGGGTTATATCCACCTCCTAGGCCTTGGAGACACTTGGCAAGTAAGATAATACGAAGGGGGGATTTTGACCATAGAACACCTCAAAGGGAATCATGTGAGTGGGACCATTGTAAGTTGTAGTATACCGCCATTCAACAAGTGGTAAACACTTAACCCATTGAGATTGTTTTTCAGACACAAATAGGAATCCAAGCACTTGTTGACAACTTCAGTTTGACCATCAGTCTGGGGATGATAGGAAATGATGAGATGCATTTGGGTTCCCTCGAGCATGAAAAATTATTGCCAGAAGTTACTTGTGAAAGATTGTGGCATTCCATGTAGTTTAAATAGTCCATGAAAAAATGAGCCATTGTGGAAGCTTTAAATGTGTGTTGGATGGAACAAAAATGAGCATATTTGGAAAGTTGATAAACCAAAACCATGATGACTAATTTATTTCCAAATTTGAGGAATTCAATGATGAATTTCATAGAGATATATGTCCATATAGCAGATGGAATAGGAAGAGGTTATAGTGTGCCTCGAGTTTTGATTTTTTCTCCCTTGTTGCATTGGAAAGTATCACATTCTTCCATAAAAGTTCACATGTCTCGCTTCATGCCTTCCTAGAAAAAGGAATGGTTGATCCATTCATAGGTTTTATGAAATCCAGAATGTCCTATTGTTGGCGAGGCATGGAGTTCAAAGAGCACAGTGGATTTAAAGTTGGACTATTTTATTAAATACAGATGACCTTTATAGTGAAGCTCCTCATTTTTCAAGTGTAGCCCGGAGATGCAATAGTGTCTTGTTGCAGTTGTTGGAACAGGCTAGAATTTTTGGAATCTTAGAACCATTCATGGTGAACTACCTTTGACCAATCAACTACAATGAAGGAGAGCGAAAAGAGGGGCCCTTCTCTTTAATATTTCTTGGAAAGAGCATCAGCTACCACATTCTCTTTTCTCTTCTTGTAAATGATCTCATAATCATAGCCAAAAAATTTAGTCAGTCGCTTTTGTTGTTCGAGGGATGAAATCTGTTGTTCCAAAAAATATTTGATACTACAATGCTCATTTTTAATTTGAAAGCATTTCCCAAGAAAGTAAGGACGTTAGATATTCACTACATGCAAAATAACCAACATTTCCTTTTCAGATGTGGATTTGTCCAAGTGTGCTCAGAAGGTTGTTTACTAGTAAAGGCCAAGGATATGCCTTCTTGCATGAGAACTGTATCAGAAGGTTGTTTACTAGTAAAGGCCAAGGATCTGCCTTCTTGCATGAGAACTGTACCAATGTCTTTCCCTGAGGCATCACACTTTGAAACAAAATTCTTATTGAAGTAGGGCAGACACAGTACTAGAGTTGTAAACATAGCCTCTTCAAAGCTTGGAAGGGTTGATCAGTAGTTGCATTACAACTAAAAGAATTTTTCTTAAGGAGGGGAGTGAGCGGAGCTGCAGTTTTTCCATAGTTCTAAATGAATTTTTGATAGTATCTAGGAAAACCAAGGAAGACTCACAAAATTTTAAGAGTCTTAGGGTAGGGCCAATCCTTCATAGCTTCGACTTTCATGGGATCCACTCAGACACCATCCTTACCAACAATATGGCCCAATTATTCTACTTCAAAGGGCCCCAAATGCACATTTGGACCTTTTGAGAAAAAGTTGATGTCGATAAAGTAGGTGTA
>JASDQU010011592.1:87330-98010 GCA_032191745.1 Picea mariana | reverse complement strand
GTCTCTTCTTTTGTACCTTTTCCATTTTCACTTTTGTGTGGAACCGTATTTGTGTGGAAGATGTGGCATTTAGGGGGGATAATATGTAATGGCTTCTCTATGTAGCCCATAACCCTCGTTATGGGATGATATAAATCTTGTGATGTAATGTATTCTCTCTCTGGCCTCTTTTTTAGAATGAGGGGGGATGTTGAAAATAAGGGTGTAATCTTCATTTTTTGTCACAATCGACCTTATATCAAGTCGAGTATCCATAAACCCACTTTCATTTGTATATCAACCCTAATCAATTTTATATAGAGTTAGGTATTTATTCACCCACTCTCATTTGTAGTTCGTCCACCACTAATTTATTTTGAGTTGGGTATCTATACACCCACTTTCTTTTGTATCCATCATTTTTTTTCGTGCCTCCTTGTTCAACTTAAGAGTGTTGAAAATGGTGTAAGCTTCACTTTCAACGTCAAGTGATCTAATGAAATCGTTATTATATTTCTGAGCTTGTTTAAGGTCGACCTTGTACATGTAGGCTTATAACTCATCTTTGGGAGAAACATAGTTATCAACTTGATGAGAATCCTCTAGAGTTCTCGGTTTTGAGAGGTTGTATTTAGTGATTGTTTTACCATTGAATTGGACCTTTTTTTTTCGAGGTTAAAATTACAACATTTTGCAACCATGCCCTTGAAACACTGTAATGTTGCGACAAAAAATGATAACTATCAACCTTTGAACTTAAAAGTGGTTATTAGTAGCACTCCTTTTTTTAGACCTAAAATTAGAACTTGTTCGAAACCTTGGGATTAACAACTTTGGTATTGTTGCAACAAAAATCTTAAAATTAACCTCAAATCAAAAAGTGGTGCTACTAGTAACACTTTTTTTTCGCGGTTAAAATTATAACTTGTTTGAAATGATGGCCTTAACAATCAACACTGTTGCAACCAAATCTTAAAATCAATCATCGAATTAAAAAGTAGTGTGACTAGTAGCAATTTTTATTTTGGGATAAAATCACAAATTGTTCAAAACCATGTTTTTGACAATTAATACCACTGCAATTAAAAAATCTTAAAATCAATCACTAAATAAAAAAAGAGATACTATCAATAGGCTGTTTTTTTTTTTGTAATTTGAACTTAAAATCACAATAATTTTCAAACCATAATCTAAAAAACCATCATAATCTAAAAAAAAACCATAAACATTGAAAAACTTAAAAAATATATATATATATAAAACACAAAAAATAAAACAATATAGAAAGAAAAACCCCAAAATAAGAGAAACAACATATGTTTTGTTATGAAAAAAACATTTTACCTCACCTTCTTTATTTTTTTAAATATATATTTTTTAAAATATTAAAAAATTAAATAAAACAAAATAAACAACATTAAAAAAAACTAGAAAACAAAAATAAAAATTGGGAAAGGAACAAAGATTTTTTGATGGGATGATTCTCGAAATCATACCTCATCCTCTCTCCATGCCCTACCTATCCCTCCCTCCATGCATCTCCCTCCCATAACACTGTGCCTATTAGGTTAATACTCCATCCTGCTCCTAAAAAAACTTCACTTACTATTGAGTGATGGATTGGGTGTTATTGGAGGGATTGGGAAAGAGAGCAAGGCTGGGAAGAAAATTTTGAGAATTGTTCCTCCCCTTAAAAAAATAATTTTATTTTTAAATTTTTATGATTTATAATTTGTTTTTTATTTTTTTTTTCACACAAAATTTTTATTATTTATTTATATATATCTTTAAATTATATTACTTTTATAATTTTAATTATAAAAATTACATTCTTTTCCCTCACTAAATGAGTGTTATGGGAAAATGAGTGTTATGGGAAGGGGATAGAAGGCGAGGGAAGGGATGAGAGGGTCACATAGAGGGAAGTTAGGTTGGGGGCCGTTAGTTGAGGAATTGTATCCTTTGTTTAGATTATATTATTAAAAAAATAAACTTTATTTTTAATTTAATTAATTATTATATATTTTTTAATTATTATTATTTTTTAAAATTTTAAATCATATATATGTATATATATATGTTGGCGAGGAAGATATAAGATAATAAGTGTAGGTTGTTTATTTATTGTTTTTNTTTATTTTTGGTTATTTATTTATATATTTTTATAATTTTATTTTGAAATTTTTTTTTTTTCTTTATTTATTTATTTATTTTTTTATTTATTTATTTTTTAATGAGTTTGTTTGTCATAATGTTTGTGTTTATGTGATAGTTTGAAAAATATGATAATTAAAAAAAAAGTGTTATTGATAATATCTCTTTTTGATTTAGAAGTTGATTTTAAGATTTTCATTGCAATAGTACTTATTGTTAAGACCATGGTTTCAAACCAGTTGTAGTTTTATCCTCGAAAACAATGTGTCACCATAACACTACTTTTTAATTTAGTGGTTGGTTTTAATATTTTGGTTGCAACAGAATTGGTTGTTAAGGTAATTGCTTCAAACAAGTTGTAATTTTACCACCCCTCCTCCCCCTTAGCAAAATGATGCTACTAGCAGTAGCACTTTTTGATTCGAGGGTTAATTTTAATATTTTGGTTGCAACAATATCGATTATTAAAGCCATGGTTTCAAATTAGCTCTAAATTTAACCTCCAAAAAACAGGGGATATTGGTAACACCATTTTTTGATTCGGGGGTTGGTTTTTAGGTTTTTGGTTGCAACATTATGGGGTTTCAAGGCCATGGTTGTAAAAGGTTGTAATTTTAACCTTGGAAAAAAAGGTAATTGTGGAAGCACCACTTCTTGATTTGGAGGTTGATTTTGGTGCTTTTGACAAAAAAAATGAGTTTTTAGGGTTATAGTTCTTGTTTTGAGGTCACATTTCTCATTAAGTTGGTAACTATGTTGAAAACACCCTAGCTTTTGAGTTGTGTATATATACATAACTCTCATTTGTAAATTTTTCATTATGTAATTATGTTTCATTTTTAATAAAGTGATTTGCTTAAGGCATCTATCAAGTGTTGCACTCTCTTGTACTTGGGTTTATTTATCTCTCTAGCGCACTTGTTCTCGGGTTCACTCTCTTTAGGGCTGTGCTTTTGTTGACTTATTTCTATTCAAGTATTGTACTGCCCTAATGCTCACTTGTTTTCCTCTTTATTGTATAGTTTGGGTTTGTATGAGGGTTGTTTGATTCTCTCGCTATTTCTCGTGAATGCCAACAATATAAAGATAATTTTGATCTTTTAACGTTGCGTTAATAGTCTCTTTATAATGTCAATTCCCGCTAGCTCAATTGGTTAAGGTGTGGGTTTAGTTTGCTAGGCGACCCAAGTTCAATACTCTTATGGTGACTTTAATCGAGAGGAGACACCCAAAAATCCAACCATGTTAAGGGTTGGTGTGGCCCAGGCCGGGTGCGATCCCCGGGTGATTTTGACGGCTTAGATACCCCTGGGTTGTGGTTTCTTAGCAAATAGTTAAAAATATTGGCGCCGCAGGTTACATACACATTTCTAACAAAAAAAAAAGTTTATTTGTAATAAATAACACTCTTATTTTCAAATTTCTTCATTGCTCTACAATTGCTATTATACTTACCAACTTAATGAGAACTGTGACCTCAAAACAAGAACAGTGACCCAAAAAACCCATATTTTTGGGTGAAAAACACTAAAATCAACCCTCGAATAAAAAAGTGGTACTATCAGTAGCACCCCCCTTCTTTTTATCGGGGTGAGGGGGTTAAAATTGCGATTTGTTTGAAATCACGGTTTTGACAAGCAAACAAAACCTTTACATTGACTATTGCATCGAAAAATGACGCTACTAGTACATTAAACATAGTTACCAATTTAATGAGCACTGTGACCTCAAAATGAGAACTATGACCCAAAAAACCATATTTTTGGGTCACAAACACCAAAATTAGCCCCTAAATAAAAAAATGGCACTATCGATCGCACCCTTTTTTTTGGTGGTTAAAATTCTAAGTTGTTTGAAATCGTGGCATTGACAATCGGTATCATTGTAGACAAAAGCCTCAAAATTGACCTTCAAATTGAAAGTGATGCTGTTAGTAACACAAGTTTTTTTGTTTGGAGTTAAAATTACGACGTAATTGAAACTGTGGCCTCGATAACCAGTACCATCGTAAATAAAAACCTCAAAATAGACTCTAAAATTCAAAAAAAACTCTAAAATAGACTCAATATAGAGAATATGGAATTTTTTTGCTTAATGAACTTACTTCACCTTCTATTTGGATCGACATTGTTTTTATGATAGCAAATATTTGATAAATGCTTTGGTTTTCATGAATTAACAAACTACTAAGATCCCAAAATAGTTGAAAATTAGACCTAATGCATGTGTAGGAAAGTTGGTCTAAGAGAAGGTGTTTTTTGGCCTCCACCTTTTTAGTATTTGCAAATGTTACATATTCTTTTATCCCATGATTTTTAGGTTTAGTCCAATGGTCTTTTTCACTTTGAAGCTCATGATAATTTGTTCTTATTTTATCAATAATTATTTTATTCTCCAATTTGGCTACAATATATGTTTGAAAATGGTGTAAGCTTCACTTTTGATTACGTTCGACCTTATATTGTAATCATTATTATATTCTAGGTTTGGATAAGGTCGATTTTGTGCATGTAGACTCATACCCTTCATAGGGAAAGCTCCCTATGTCTTGAGTGTATATATACACAAATATCATTTGTGATTGATCATCATGCCATTATCTTTTATTCTTAATAAAGTGATTTTCCTTAGGGAACCTATCAAGTGATGCACTCTCTTATGCTTGGGATTGTTTCTCTCTCTAGAGCACTTGTTTTTGGGTTCACTTTCTTTCTCTAGAGTTGTGCTTCTCTTCACTGTTTTCTCTTTAAGTGTTTTGTTGTCATAGCACTGGTTTGTTCTCTCTTTATTGTAGAATTGGGGTTTGTGCTAGTTTTGCTTGATTCTCTTGCTATTTTTTGTGAATCTCAACCTGGTATCAAAGCATATGTGAATCTTCCTTATTTAATTCAGCCACTAATCTAATTTTTTTGGCTAGTTTCTTTGTTTAAGGCTTCTTTGTGACTTCATAACTAGGGTTTTTGGATCAACTATTTTTCTACAATTTCCTAGGTTTTTACGTAGGGTTTGAATCCTTCTTTAAGGAAATGATTCTTCTCTCGGGTTTCCTAAGGTTTAAATTCTATTTCAAGAACAACAGCCTCTTTGTTCCTTTGTTATGTAGCAAGAGGCAATGCACACCATTATTGTTCTTGAAGAAGCTGATACCTCTTTCTCTTGGTTCTTTTAAGGCGAACATTTGAATACTTTATAGAGCCTTGTTCTTTGCACTATTGTTGAAGATGATGGACTCATCTTATAGTGCACTTCTAGTTGCACACTCCATATATGGGCCCTTTTTCATATATTGAGAACCACACAATGGAGAAAAATGATCATTTGGTTAGATTGATGGGTTATAAAGGATAGTTGATGGTTTTAAAGCGAATGCTTTAGGTTATTATGATGTGAACCATGCTGCTTGACCTATTGAGTTGGTTCATAGTGATATTTTTGGACCTATGACTACTCATTATCTTTGGGGAGCTAAGTACTTCTCTACCTTCTTTTATGAAGTTTCTACTCACAATTTCCCAAGGTTTTTGTCATTGCTTATTATGGATGATTCTCAACATGTTTAAGTGGATATGTATCATTCACATTATGATGTTGATGATGACCTTACTGATGACTCCTTTGGATCATATTAGGAATTAATCTCTTCTTTTATACCTTTGCCATCTTCACTTGTATGTGGAATCGTATTTATGTGGAAGATGTGGTATTTAGGGGGGATCATATGTATTGGCTTCAATATGTAGCCCATAACCTTGATTATGGGATGATATATTAAATCTTGTGATGTAATGTATTCTCTCTATGGCCTCTTGTTTAGATTGAGGGTGGATGTTAAAAATAAGGGTGTTATCTTCATTTTTTGTCACAACCGACCTTACATCAAGTTGGGTATCCATAAATCGACTTTCATTTGTATTTCAACCATGATCGATTTTATATCAAGTTAGGTATCTATTCACCCACTCTCATTTGTGTTTCATCCACCATTGATCTTATTTTGAGTTGGGTATCTATACACTCACTTTCTTTTGTATCCATCGTTTTTTTTTTTTGTTTCCTCCTATTAAACTTAAGGGAGTTGAAAATGATGTAAGATTCACTTTCAACATTGAGTGACTGTTGATCCCTATATGCTTCTTTCTTTTACTTTTCCTATACATAGAAAATTTCTTAGTTTGTTGCGGTCCCATATTTTTCGTGTTATGCAAGATGCACCTTTTTTTTTTCTTTCTTTTTTTTCTTTTTCTGTGATATACATATTGTACCAATACTTAGTCACTTTTCCATATATTGGCGGGTTTGTGGGCGATGGAATTGCGGGTGCATTCTTTTATTCTTTCACAAGTCCACTACCAACACTTAGTTTTTTTTTGTCTCTTTTATCGCGGACCGACCGACTCGTTTTCTTTGCAACCCATATTTGTAAGTCCGACCAACAATTGCCAACACGTAGCCATTTTATGACTCATGGCAGGTTGGCGGACTCGTGGGCTCACAGACTCATAAATATTTTTTCCATCCCTAACTCCCCACCATGACATGTCCCTACTTTTTCACACTTCTCGAGATTTATTTAATGTTAATCCTACAGTATCAAGTGCTAATTGAATTCCAAAAATGATGTTATTAATGACATTTTTCTGAAGGAAGTCACATTTATTTCATATTAAGTCTTGCATCGAAAAGAGAACTTAAGTGGTATTATCAAGTAAGATCTTATTATCATTCTAAACAATGTTACAGAGAAGTTATCCAACCTGGTTAATATAGCCAAGAGAAAGCAACAGTTCTGCGAAGATACTTTGAATTTGTTCGCCCAAAAAGATCACAACTATCATTGGTCGAGGTCCTATTGGTATTGTGCAACTTTGCCAAACAAAGACAACAACAAAATCTGGACGTCAGGAATAACTCTTGCTAGGTGTGTGTTTGAAGTTTTTGACTGCGAAGAGATAGTTACTTGGTGTGTAGACAAGTTTGTTCAAAATCATAGGACAATTCCATTACAAAATGGTTCCCCTATTTCTTTGGCACCAACAATTTTCAAAAAGTTGTTGAAATTACCAGAGCCGAATCTCACGTACAAAGGAGATAGGGCTAGAACTTTTCTCAAGGGAAGAAATAATGGAATAGAGCTTTTACAAGAATATTTGCAAGACTTTGCAACGATGCCACAAGATTTATCCAGAATTCAGTCTAGTTCCTTGAAAGACCCATATCAAGAAATTGCTTCACGTTTTACTATAATCATTGGTCACGACTCTACAATGTCTAGTCCTCGGTTGGCCCTTTATATTTTACATTTCACAGTTCATGAAAATGCTATCTTTGATTGGGAAAAAATCATATCTCATGAAGTCTTTGCACAACTAGTAAATTTCAAGAGTGAGAAAAAGTTCTACATGAGTTCTTATTTGATATTTGCAATTACATACTGTCACATTTTCAAAATATTGAGCATTGGAAAAAGGGAGAATTGCAAGGTTGACCCAGTAACCATGTGGTACCAAGCCTTGTGGAGACAAAAGGTTATTCATTATTTCTATGAATTTTATAATGATTTCGTGTCTGCATTTAAGAAACTTATTTTCAGAGAGAATACCTCCAGACTATCATTGGAAGCCTCTTCTTTTCTATATACAAAGGGGATTTTGGAAAAGATCGATAATTATAATATTATCAAAAGGTTATGTTCTCTTGAAAAACCCCTTTTTATCCCCTATTATATATGAGATAAACTATTTCTCATAGAAGTAGCAAGCCAATACAAGTCCTGGTTCCATATTTTCTATGAAAAAAAGAAGAAACAATTCATCCCTTTGTTGGTGAAATTCTGTTGAGGGGAATTGCTAAAATTGATGAATTTGTTTCCTATCTCGACCAATACAATCTAAGATTTGTGGAAGAGATTAAGGGTTTTGATCCTAATGACCCATTTTACAATCATATGGTATTAGTTGGAATTAGTCCTACATTGGATAATACCCTTATATTTGGAGAAGAATAAGTCAATATCCATGACCCTCCTAGTCAGGATATTGAGAAAAAATCCGGTGATATAGAAACTATTGTAAGTACCACAAAGAATTACAAGCAAAGGGGAAAATACTCAAGTGAAAGAAGTGCCCAATCTCCTATTGTTTCTCATAGAAGTGTTCTTCCTAAAGTAAATTCTCATTATGTAGCAACTCAACAAAGTAAATCCTCGATTAACAATTTAGATGATGGTGGTGAGAAAAACCCTCCTCAAGGAAAATTGGAAAACCCTCATAAGTTGAAAGTAAAGAGAAAAATAAACAAATCTCTACGAGAGGATGAAGAACAACACATACCTGGAAATGGCATTTCTCTCGAATACATGGATTTAGATATTGATATCAAGAATACCCAATTTGCTGATGAGGAAGAGTGAGTACAAGAGAACACACAATTTGTTGTTGAACTAGCCATCCAGAATGAAGTCTTCTCAGGTGAAGAAACTTTCTCTGTACATAATGCATTGTTTGATAAATCTTCCAAGAAATTAATTTTTGAAAGAGACATTGATCTAAGAGACATACGCCCATCTAAATTATCTTCAATCCACAAAGTTACAGAAGATGCATCAGATGTTTCCATAATTGATATGGAAGAAGAAAATTTTAGGCTTAAAGAAATAGTGAAAGAATTGGAAGCGACCTTGATGCCTCCACCTATATTAGCCACCCCAATTTCTATGGTCCAACCTGGCAGAAGCTTTCAGAGAACCCAAAAAGTAACCTTAAGATTGAAAGGAGCCTCAAGTCTACTTACTGCTACCTGACATTTTGTTGAAGAAAACATAAAGAAAAGAATGTCATTCATTTTAGATACATGGGACTTAGAAAAAAGTTTCTCCTCTCTTGGTCTCAGGATACAAAATACCAAGGAATATTTGAATGAAGACATATCAAATGATGAAGGATTTATCAAAGATGGAGTTTCCATGTTCACTGCAACGGTTTTGGCAATGACAAAACACATAAGACAACACAAATATTTTCCTTCTCAAAGTCATATAAATAAATAAAAATCATCCTCGATTCAAAGAATTAATATATTAAGGGGTCTATTAAGTGAAGTTAATGACTTAATACACAAAAAGACCGAGGCATATTCAAATTGATCGGGTTAGACATTGCGGGCACTACTATTGAGGTATCAAATCTAAATTTGATAGCAGATTCAATGCTCCTAACTAAACGACAATTTGAAGAACATGTTGAGGCTTTGAAAAGATTATCGACAGAGAAATTTCACAGTTTGGTGGGATACACTAATGATGATATTGATAGTTGGTTTGTGGAATATACAAATAGAAATGAAGATATTGAGACCACATCGCAAATTTTATCAATTGATTCTAGAGGAATTGAAAGTGAATTATTTAATACCAAAGTCAAGCAAGAAGTGACCATTGCTCCTCTGAGAGAATATATTGAAGAATTGCTAAACAAGGATTCAATCAAGATTACTGAGACTCCAATGGAAGTAGTTAATATCGGTCATGTAACTACAACAAACAAGGATACAAAAGGCACATCAACAAGCAAATAATTTCATGAGAGATTCCATCACAGTAAGTCCATACTGATCACATTCCTTCTTTCCTTTTTAGGATTCATCTAGTTGTATTTATTCTTTCGATAGATAAACATAACCGAATTCTGATAACTTCCTTCTGTCGAGATCTTGTTGTTCATGCTTTGTCCCAGATCCACATCTTCTTCCTCATCTTTCTTGTATATATTTTATGGTCCACGGGAGCCCCAATCTCAGTCCATTTATGGACAAACGCCTTTTAAATTGATGAGACTGTAAAAGACTATTATTTTTGAGAAACCCCAGAGAACTATTTCGGGGTTGCTTTTGATGGTGTTTTATAACTCTGATTCTTGAGTATAAGATATTTGAAATCGACTTATCAAATTCTCTCTTTGATCTTTATAAGAAAAACTATTTCAAAGTTCTCTCACGTGTTGGACCATATTTCCTTTTATTTTCGAACGTGATTAAACATATTTGAAACTGTGATGGATGTGAGAATGCCTGTTATTTTCTGTAATTTATTTACTTTTTGCAAGTGTGATGCTTAAGGTTCCTGGTCCACTTCTGTATATATGGAAAGTAATCTTTCATCATCTCGACGACGATGAATTATGAGTTTCCAAGCATTTTGTTCCTTTAGTCCAATCATTTCCATCACTTTATGTAAATCCTCTCTATGTCCTGCCAATAGGAAATATTAGTTTTCTTCAAAAGGGAAAGAGTAGTTTGTAGCTCCATTTAATTTAAATCTCTTTATCAAGTTCAAGAGACTGTCACAATTTGAAAAGCATTAAGAACAATCAAATATGTTTGAAAGAGTAGCAGATGGTAGTATGAATTCATAATATAGGAGTGCATGCATTTTTGATCTGGGAGATGATATAACGTATGTCTTAAAGAGTCTTAATTATGGCATATGTGTTATAATATAACACATATGGAATATGTGTTATATTATAACACATATGACATATGTGTTATATT
>JASDQU010011592.1:74246-86652 GCA_032191745.1 Picea mariana | reverse complement strand
GGGTCCTTGAGTTCTTTATGGAGTTTTCCGAGCTCCTCAGTGATCTCAAATTTTGTGGTGGTAATGTCCCCTTCCAGCGTCTCCAATCTTCTTCCTACGTCTATGTCCAAATTTTGAAGAAATTCCAACTGGTAGTTCAACATTTGATTTAAATTTTCCAGAGTGACATCCATTGCGTTCAGCCTTTCTTATGTGCTTGGCTTGCTTCCCGAGCTGGAAGCCATCTTCGACGACTTCTTCTCTTCTCCTTGCGACCTACTGCTGCGTTCGATCCTCTCGTACTTGGGCCGAATTCCTTCTTGGCTGTCTCTGTGTGAGGTTGGTATGGAGGGCTGAGTTCCTCTCTCCGATTTAAGCTCAATCTCCTCCCAAGTCGAATCCCCTAAACGATTTGTGTGATCTGAAGGGGATGGGTGACCTGCTGCTCTGTCTCCTCCCCAGAGAAAATCAACGACCGAATGATGCACTGGGATATACTTTCTGTCCACTTGCGCTGTCCTGTAGCGCCTTTGTCCTGTTGCGCTTTGGATTTGCTCAAATCCTTCTTTCATGCTGCCTTTCCCTTTCCAGCTCATGACTTTAATTTTTTTATGGGATTTCTCCCTAGAGTCATGTCAGATCCACTGTCGACATTGCTCCATTAAGTTGCATGGTTCCAGCAGTCAAGAGGACTCCTTTATTGGCCTCAGCGTCTGCTTGTTCATTTAGGTTTCGTAAGACATGGTAAAGCTTCTAAGACCGGAAATTCCCAAGGAAGAGTTGGATTTTCTCTAGGAGGTTATTGAGTTTTTCATTTTTGAGTTTGCTTTGGTGGATTAAGGCTTTGATTACTATCTGGGAGTCCCCAATTATTACCAGATCTGGAATGCTATGACTGATTGCTTGAATGAGCCCTTGCCAGAGGGCTAGGGCTTCTTCTCTGTTGTTAGTTTCAGTTTTGAGCCCCCAGGCGAAGCTTAGCTTCATTGATCCGGTGGGGATTTCTAGAATCCCTCCTCCACCTACCAAGCCTGGGTTCCCTTTGGAGGCCCCGTCAAAGGACAAAATATGTTTCTTTTCCTTTTTCTTCCAGTCTTCAAAATCTTGTTTCTCCTTTCGTATTTCCCAGGCTTCTTGGCCAGAGCTGTTGTCCTTTTCCCCCCCCTGGTATTGAATTTTAAATTGCGCCAACCATTGTTCCTCTTCCAACTCTAGCACACTAGAATTTTTTGTTTGGCAGAAGTAGGGAGCACTTTCGACAAAATAGGCCTGTATCTTGGTTGCAACTTGGGCTGGACTTATTTTGAGTTCACTGAAAAGTCTATTGTTTCGCTCCAGCCATATTTTCCAGAGGATGAATTTTGGGAGGACTCTCCACAGAGTGGATATTTGGCCTTTTTTCTCAGTCTGGAAAGGGCAGAAGGAATCCCAATTTTGGAGAAGGTTGCTTGTATCTTGGGGTGTGATGATGACACTCTTCAGTCCCAGAGCCAACTGCTAGACTTCTTTGGAGTATGAATAGTTTAGTAGAAGATGGTCTGTGGTTTCTTCTGCTTGAAGACAGAGTGGGCATCTATTGGGGCCTTCCCACCCCCTTCTTCTTAGGTTTTCTCCCGTTAGAATGCTTCTGTGAGACAGAGTCCAAATAAACATGTCAATCTTTGGGATGGACTTGGAGGTCCAAATTGCTTTCCAAATTGCTAGGTTTGGAGGGACATTAGGGTGGGCGTTTGTGAGTTGATACCCTGCTGCAGTGGTGTATGTCCCTGAGCTTGTTCCCCAACCTTGTTTGTATTTTACCCTTTTTTTGAGTGGGGATTTCCCTTGGAGGCAGAGCTTCAGGGCGTTCCAGTCCTCTTCTAAATCAGGGGGGTTGTTAGCAATTCCCCACCTTAGCCACATCTTGTGCTCATCGTTCCCTCAAATTGAGATGTCCCAAAGAGTGTTTAAATTTTGAGTGACCATCCATTCTTTGAGTCGATCCAGATCCTGTCTCAACCCAATGGGAGGATCTCCCATGATTGAGTCCTGCCAAATATTGATTTTTTTCCCATTGCCTGGCACCCAAGTGAGATGAGGTCTGAAATGGGGCATAGTCTTCTGACAGAGTGAGAGGATTGGGGAGCCTCTTTTCTCCCTGGCTACTATATGCCCTTGTCCTATCCTTTTGTTTGTCCACATGTATTTGCCTTTAGTAGGCTTGATATCTTCTAGATCCCAATTTGAAATTAGATCTTCCACCCACTATCTTGCTGGGTCTCGCACAATGTAGCGACCTTTTTTTCCATCTAAAGCTAGGGTCACATTTAGAGCCCCCCCAATAATGATATTGTCTAGATCATTTTGCAATAAATAGTCTTTTAGGGTCTCCCGACACTTTCTTTTTTCCGTTAACAGGTGTGGTACATAGATATTGAAGATACTTACCAGTCGGCCTGTTTCCTTGCGAAGGAGTTTGGTGTGGATCTAGTGCATGCTCGTTTCGGAGTTGATCATATCGAACATCATAGTGTTCCACAGGGTGCCTAACCTACCTGAGGCACCTCTTGCGCTTTTTTCTATTCCTTGGCTTATTCTCCATAGGATAGTTGTTGCTTTGAGTAGGTCTTGGCTTTCCATATTGGTCTCCTGGAGGAGTAGGATATCTGATTTTGAGGCTCTTATGATGTCCTTAAGTGCTTCTTCTTTCCTTTTTCTTCTGAATCCCATGCAATTCTAGGAAGTTAGTTTCATTAATTACCTTGGGGGGATGAATGGCCTCCTTGGGAGGCCTTGGAGTGCTTCCTTGTTTGTCTAACATTGATTAGCTGTCTGATTGTTGGTTGCAATCCCTTTAGGACATATTTGTAGGTTTCTTTGTCTCTTTCTTCCTTCTTAGATTTCCTACCTCTTCCTGTTTTCTTTGGTGTGGCCAGGGCATCACTTGCACCTTCGTACTCCCTATCTGACGAGACCTCACCTTCCTCTATGTCTGGTCTTGCATCCTTTATTGGGGGGGATTTTCAGTACTCTTCTTCTTTTGCCGGCGAGTGGGTTTCTCTGACTTCAGGGGTTGTATTTTCACACGTATTTTCAGTTGGGGATTCCTCCTGTGTGTTTTCTTCTATTGTTCTCTCTGTAGGTTCCTAAGCCAGTATTTTGAAGGTGTTCTCTGCCCTTGTGTCTGATTTATTTCCTGGGTCCCTGGGTTGTGCGGGGGATGTATTTTCGTTCCTTGGGTCTTTAGTTTTGGAGTTGGATCTTCCTTTTCTTGGTTGTTGCCAGCCTTCTCCACTTTTTTTCTCCATGTTTGGGTTTTTAGGGCAGTTCCTCTGGAAATGTCCATATTCATGACATCCCCTGCATTTGAATGGGAGTTGTTCATAGTCCAACTTCTGGTAATGCTGCCAGTCGTCGACCTTGAGTTTGATCGCTTCAGGAAGTCCCTTCTCTAGATCAACTTCCACGCAGATTTATGCGCATGAGTATTGGTCTCTAGGGTCCTCTCTGTCGATGTATTGTCCCAACCCGTTCCTGATTGCTTGAAGCGAGGAGGGGTTCTAGCAGTGGATTGGTAGATTGGGTAGCCTGACCCAGACTGGAACGTCCTCGAGAACTTCTAGAGCTAGATCGAAGCTAGGAGTCCAGCGATTCAGATAAATCCCTTGAGTGCCCATAAAGTACGACCCATTCTTGAAGATGAGATCCCTATCTTTCTGAGAAATGAAATCAAAGATGAAGAATACTCTTCCCACAACATAGCAGGTTACATTATTTTTTATCAGCGGTCTCCAATTCCTTTGGATCCAGTTGTCCGTGGTTCGGGCTGAAGGCCAGAGCCCCATGCATTGTCCAACCAGTCCTTGTTCTGACAGGGAAACTGCTACCCTCATTGGATGGTTCGGGGGTAGATCAATTTCAGGTATTGAATCGAGCTTCTTGACGAAGCTAGGGGGATCTATAGGGGGGAGCTTCTTACCTTGGGTGGCTAGAAGCTTGCGAAAGGAAGAAGCATGAGAAGGAGGGGGAAACGACTCCCCTCCTCCTAGAGTGGCCATGGAAGGCAGCTAAGGTGAACAGAGACAAAACCCTAACCAGAGCGTTGTCTCATTCACGAAAAAACACTATCTCAAAATGTGGTGAGCTTGGCTCGGAACGGTTAATCAGGCAGTGAGCAACAACCATGTTCGGGTTCGAGCCTGAGACTTGACCATCGTTACATGATCGACCTTACCACTACGTCGCACCCACGACCTTTATGTGTTATAATATAACACATATGATGTAAGTAATTTTTTTAGGGAGCTCGGTTTTGATAATAACATAACACATAAGGAAAAATTACAAACACAAATGATGACTTTACAACACAAGAAGAATATGCAACAAACCTAATATTGAAAATTCGATGGGAAAATACAGTTTATTGAAAAAATATATAGCTATCACACTGGATATGGGCACTCCACCAACCCCATTATGAAAAATTACAAAAATCCTCATACTTGTAACATACCCAATAACCTTCGTGCTCTATTGAGAATATGGGGTACTTCTTGAAACCATCAAATTCACACCAACTTCTTGCCCTGATACCACAATGTAATGTACACAATTGCATAATTAAGTTGTAACCAATATTCTTACATATAATTCATGGACAATTACAATTTAATAGCATAATATCATTAACCATGACCAATTAACTCACTGCCCATGTGTACAATCAACCATCTCAAGACTAAAACATAGTTCTTCTCATACATTAAATAAATATAGATGATACTTTCTCATACATTAAATAAATATAGATGATACATGTGCAATTGCAACATCATTATTATACATTTACAACAACTTGCATATACAATTCTTTCTCATACATGTATTCACATTTTCTTCATGGTTATGTTCCCTTTTGGACTGTCCATACATAAAAGTGATAAATAAGAGAGGCATCTTCTGCATTACAATTAATGTCTACAACAACGCTCAATTTAATGTATAAATTATTACCAGACAACCTAGCATGCATTCCTAAACCCCAATGTCAATTCCTATACTTGTAGCTTCCAAAGTAAACCCATGATTATCAACCACAAAACTCACCACAAGCATTGGTATTCATAATATAAACAATATAAATTACTAACTTCATTGTCATCAAATACACTTGGGAAAATATCTCCATGGGCGTGTTTTCCACCTAGCCATAGGCACTGGTTTGAGTAGGTTCCACCCCTGTGCCATGTAATGAAATTACAAGGGGGAATTCACTAGTTAAGGCTATGGTTTCCTCACTCATCCCAATCAATTATTAAAGTTGGGGATTTTTTTCTCTTATCCCAAGTTTATAACAACCTTTATAGCCAGAGAAGTCACCCTTCCACACATTGATTCTACAACAATCCCACTTTCCAGCTTCTCTTCCCCCTTAAGATTTCACATCACAAGAAATGGGATCCACTTCACTGCTAAACAATCCCTTAGGCTATCCCACTTCCCTCTAGTGATCCAATGCAAGTTGGACAGGAAAATCCCCAATGTTGGAAACCAAGAAATATCAGCTATAGAAATTACAAATACTCATAGCCATGGTTTTACACATGCAAGAATGATAACCAAACTAAGGCAACAATATGGCTCTAGGCACAATGTAATATCAACACTAACATACCATCGTATCAATGCTCCTCTTAGCATACTCGAATGGCCTCACAACTTACCATCATGATAAAATCCTCCTCCATGGTTTAGCATACTAGATTCCTCAAAATATGCGCATGGTCTCTCAACATACTCGAATGGAAACCTATTTTATGATTCCCCCCAAAGGTTACATTTCCCCAACAACTTTCATGGATTCGTCCCATGCATTAGTGATACATTCCCATCCCCAAAACACATAAGACAAAGGGTAAAGAGGCCTGGGAACCACATGCCCTTCCCCAAAGGCACATATGACAATAACGAGAAGGATTGGGGATCAAGACATATGGATACAACAAATAATGTTATTTAATTGACTCCCTACCTCCCCTCTCATTGGTTCATTACCTCCATGGTGCTCCTAAGGAGTTATCATGCCCAAATTGCACTTGCTTATTAATTAATTTTATTACTAATTCAATATAACGAATTGGTACTATACTTACCAACCTATTGCATACATACTCACTATTCCCAATGCATATAGGGGGTATTACAATACTAATAGCTCTTGAACAATGCTTCACTTCTCCAGAAAGGCCTAGGTGCAAAATCCCCTATCCCTTCTCAAAGAACATGCACCTATGACACAGGAAAATCATACTACATCCTCTATGCAAACCTCTAAAAAGAGATACCCTCCATTATTGAGACACTCAACAAGAAATTTGGGGATTGATCAACAAGTTCCTCCTAAGGAACAACCTCCTTAAAAAATCTCACTGGACTTGAGTAATAAATCCTATCCTCCCATTTCTCCTATTGACTCCTTTAGTCACTTACAATTCAAAACATGAGAAGTAGGAATAGATAAGGGTCCCATATCTCTCCAAGGGGAATTTTTTTGTAGCCTCTCAGGGTTCATGAATCCCTAGCCTACTTACACTCATCCCCTTGGAAGGATTAGAATATTCTATGACTAAAACTATGAAACCACTTGACCCTAACCCTCTCCCCCCATCCAACCTCTTTGAATAGGGTACCAAAGAAGGCTCACCTTCCTATGCGATTTCAAAATATAATCTTATATCCTGTAACAAAAGTTATGGAATATTTGAAGGAAGTTTTGAAGGTGGAATCAAACACCTAGAAGAAAAAACCCTAAGACAGGGAAGGCATGTAGGAAATCCTACCTCTACATTTCCCAAAAGAAATCTAACTCAGAAGTAAAAAGTGGGAAACAACAATCACTATTCTGTGCCATTAGAGCATCTGCCCCTAAATGATTTTCTTAACCTTGAATTGTAGATGGTTGGACGATCCCTCTAAGAAATTGACCCTCAAGAGAGTAGACACTCATAAACCCTTTGTCCTTCTTCTACAAGAGATCATGACAAAAGGGACCAAAATAATAGAATATCTCTCAAAAATTCTAAAAGGACGGACTTTAGTTTTGTGGATTCTTTAGGCCACTTGGGAGGGATAGTCACAGGATGGAAGACTATCACTTTTTTTGTTGCTAATTTTGGGATTTTGATTCAGGGATAGGGATATCCTTCACTCTCTTGAATTGAGAAAAGAGTTTAACCACCTAAATATATATGGCCCATACTTACATCGATTGGAATTGGGACCACCTCTTCTCTAGGTCGTGGTTGAGGCAAGGGAAGGTCGTTGTATGTAGTGATTTAAATTTCACTCTTGGTGCATTTGAGGTTTTGGGGTCAACAACCCAAATGGAATCTCTATGTAATTTTCTCATTAGGATCCTAGAGAAATTAAATCTCCTAGACATAGAGCCAACCAAGCTCACCCCCACTCAGACAAATATAAGAACTAGGGAGATTCAAATTGCAAAACGTCTTGATCAATTTCTAGTATCAGAGTATTTCCTAGAAGAAATCCTTAGATTCCATAAATGGATTTTTATTGGATGGGATTTTGACCTTATTCCAATTCTAGTGAAAGTGATCCCTATGTAGGGAAAGCCTCCTAACCCTTTCAAACTAAACCTTGAATGCTTCAAAGAGGAAGGATTCTTACAATTACTAAAAAATGCTTGGGTTCCCTACAATAATTCTCTAATTGAATCTCCAGCTTTGCAATTTCATTGAAACATGAAAAAGGATAAGTCTCTAGTGATCCAATGGTGAAAGGAAAAGAGAGACAATGAGGAAAAAATCCTACAGGAGGTTGTAGAATCCTTAAGGAACATACTCTCCTCGGAGGGCTTTAGGTACTTAACAAATCTTGAGAAGGATGACATTTTTCATTTGGAAAACAAAATGAGGAAGTTGATTTTGGAAAAAGGAAAATGAATGGTGCTTAAAAATAAGGGAAATATATCTCGAGGTAGGGGATGACAACACATAAGTTTTCCATTATTTTGCGAATTGTCGAAAAAACACCAACTCAATATGGAAAATTGACAGAGGGGATGGCTCCTAGGAAGAAAACCTCTTTGACAATGCCTCAAAAAGGGTCAATCACTTCTAAAGCCTCTTTAAAGAGGACAATCAATCCACAATATATTCCATACTTTGGCTCTCCATTTTCTTTCCCAGATTTTTGGACTCAGAAGATCATTTTCTAATAGCAAAGGTGGGAAAGGAAGAATTGTTTAGAGCCATACATAGTTTTTAGAAAGATAAGGGCCCCGAGCTTGATGGGATACCGGTAAAATCATTTCTCGTATATTATGAATTCATAGAGGAGGACCTCCATAGGGTTGTGTAAGATTCTTGAATCTCAAGTCATATTCAAGAAACTTTCAACAATACCTTCATCGCACACATTCCAAAGATAGACAACCCAACTAGATTTGAGAGTTTCCACCCAATCACTCTCTGCAATGACATCTACAAGATCATCTCTAAACTCATCTCTTGTAGAATAAAGGAAATTATTTCAAAGAAAGTCCCTCTGGAGCAATTTGGTTTCTTGAAGGATACCAAATTCATGAAGTGGTTGTTGTTTCCCAAGATGTGTTACACTCTGTAAAAACAAAAAACCTAAAAGCTATGATTGTCAAAGTTAACCTCTCTAATACATTCGATTTTGTTAGTTGTTTTTTATTACACCTCATATTTATCCACTTAGTATTCAACTTACACTTTGTGGCTTGGGTTATGGCTTGCACCTGTTTGTTAACTTTTGTTGTCCTAATCAATGGACAACTTCACCCTTCTTTAAATTTGGGAGAGGTATTAGGTAGGTATTCCCACTCTCTACCTTATTCTTCCTCCTAGTAGTAGAAGGGATAAGCAGGGAGCTTGAGGTTGCATCAACAAATGGCTCGTTCAAAGATTTCACATTTACTTTTTGTTGATGACATACTTATATATTGTGATGGCTCAAAGTGAATGGTGGATAAACTAAAGGAATTGCTAGACCTTTTTTTCAAAACCATGGGTATGATTATAAATTATATGAATTCTTTGGTAATTGTTAGGGCCTCTTCGAGCTTGAGAAGATCTATATCAATCAAAATTCCCCTTCAAATACTTCGTCTTTGAGGCTAGTTTAAATTACCTCTGGTTCTAACTCAAGGAAAATATATATCTCAAAGAGGATTCGATATGGCTCCTAGTTCTAATTAAAGCAATCCTATATTCCATCCCAATTTACTGGATGTCTCTGGATTATATTCTAAAATGGATCCTTGATATAATTCATTAGCTTTGCTACCGATTCATCTCATCAGGAGACAAGGAGAAGAAAATAGTGGATCCATTTTCCTAGAATAAAATAGCCATCCCAAAGATCCAAGTGGGTTGGGGACTAAAAAACCTCTTTCATTTTTCCAAAGCCTTTTTCATTTTTCCAATAGCTCATCTAGGGACATGTACTTTGGAAACAAATTATAAAAGAAACATATCACATCCCCACATCAATTGAAGACTAGATATGAACCCCACACAACAAAAACTTGAACTCTTCCATTATATGGAAAGATACAACCAAAGAATTCCCAATCATTGGGAAATGGTTAGCTCGAAAGGTTGGAAAGGAAGAAAAGGTTCTTGTCAACCTCAATCCCTAGATTGGAAGTGAAAATAGTCACTAAATGCATGTACCTCTCATCCATGATATTAGATCAAAATGATATTAGAACCTTTTACATATAGCAATAGGCCAAGCATTAAAATACATGCATCAACAATGGCTATCCTAGAGAGGATTTGAACTCAATGAAGACTACACTGAGACTTAGAATTCTTACATAACCAATCTACATAAATGTAGTATTTTTATCAATGAAGAGGAGGACAAACTCCTATGGTCTGCAAACCCCTTGAGGGCATACATGCCCATAATTGGATATAAGACTTTAGCCATGGAAGACTTTGACCAACCTCTGATATAGTGGTGGAAAATACTTTGGAAATACAAGTTCCAAACAAAATAAAAAATATTTATTCGGATCCTTTTAGATAATAGATCTTTAACTTGGGATTTACTAAAAAAAATGAAGCTTCCAAGGCCCTAGAATATACTTCTTATGTGAATTAAATTTGGAAATGAATTCCCATCTCATCCTTTCCTATCCCTTCACACAACATGTATGGAAGGAAATTGAAGGTATTATAGGACTAAAATCCAAATGGAAAGGGGACACAATGGAAACAACTTTATGAGGATGGCACGAAGACAAGGAAACAAAATCATTCAAGGCATTTCCCTTGACCTTGGCCTAGGGAGTTTTGTTAGAAAGAAATGAATTTTTTTTTGAGAATAAGGACACTTTACCATTCCACCATGCCTCCCAATGCCTCAACATATTAAGTGTCTTCTCTCTATTTTCCTCCACCCTTTTGTGGGTTCAAATCTCTAACATAATATCAATGCCAAAATCCCTTGGGGATTTCTTCGATGGAGCCTCTCTAGGAGACACTCCCAGATGTGGAAAATGGGGGAATTATTTACCTCTCTCAAAACCACTTCCGAAACTTCAAAGTCAGAACAAGTCGATCTACAAATAACCACAGTGAACTTACAACTCTCAAGTTGGTTTTAATCCTCACTATGGAAAAATGAATCACACAAATCCATGTCCTTGGAGACTCTATCATGGCGATAAAATGGTTAAAGGGATATTTTTTTAAAGGAACTTCATGCTCCAACTACTGTTCCATGATATCAAGAACCTCTAATATTATTTTTCCCACATTACATTTGCTCATATTTATAGGGAAAAATACATGGACGCTGATAGACTCTCCAAATATGGTCTCGAGCTACAAGAAGGCACCTGTGAAATCAAAGAGTCACTCCAGGGAAAAATTACTTCTTATATTCATGAGTCTCGTTTCTAACATCCTCTCTATTTTAGTAATAAGTTAGCAAAATATGGAATTTCAAAGTTGTTTCTGGAGTTTTTCTATGAATGCTATAGGGCTGGTTTTCCTTTTTATCTATATAAATGCTCAGATATACGACTGCGTCTTGGTACATGGACAATGCTTTTTGTAAAAAGCCACCTTAATGGTGAATATATGTCCCTTATTACTAATATAGGTTTATAAACTGGTCCCTTCAGTTGTGACCCAATAGGGCATCCTGAAATACCACTCATGCTATTAAGCTCATGTAATTTTGTTATCTTTAATAAAACTACTCGATTTTTTCCTTGGAAAAAATGTAAGGTTTAATTTAAATAAATAAAATAAAATCTACAAAATATTAATTTAATTTTTTTTTTCTTTCATATTAGTCATTGTAGAAAATTTATTGGCCAAATGTTCTCCAAACTTGCAAAATCCTCTTCTTTGTTGATCAATTCCTTTCTTTGTATTTCTTATATTAACTCATTATCCCATTACAATGACTCATTATCCCATTATGAAATGAAAAAAATAGTGTTTGAAGAAACATGGCTAAAAGGGTGTTTTAAAAGTGAGGATGTATTAGGGGTGCAACGACAAGGAAGTTGGGAGAACATTTCAGGCCTCGAGGGAAATGTATGAATATAATTTTCTTGGGGATCAATTGGGATTGCATTAAGCAATGAAGAAGAAGATTTAGCATTGAACAAAAGCTTCCTCATCCTTAAGGATAAAGAGATTTGATTGATCATGATGATAGAAGACTCAATTGTAATCTTAAGAGCTATGTATTACAATTATCCTCCAACCAAACCAATCTCATCACAACCGGTGCAAGGGATTCTTCTCAAGGACAATATTTTGAAAAGGTCACTAAAAGGTATTACATGAGAAAAATGTGCTTGCTATTACTATAAGGTCTACTTTGTAAGATAAAGGTTATGAACCGAAAGTATGAGTGACTAGATTTTCCATAGAAAACCAAGGACTCAAGTGGTATGAAGTTATGCATGTTGAAGCCATGCATCTTAAAAGGTTTTGGAATTTTTTTTTTTTTTTTTTTTATGATAGAGACTTCACACCTTAAAAAATATATGGATAATGTTTTATGGAATTAGTTATGGATTTGTTTTTAGGAAATTGGGAATTTAATATGGATAAATTTTTATAAGAATTAGTTGGTTAAAAAAATTGGATTAAAAAAGTTAATGAAAATTTAAAATAAACGATTTTCTATAATATTGAAAAAAAGGGGTAGTAGGTGTGGGGGTGATTCGTAAATGGTAGGTTTATGGCTTGTTCATTTCACCAACACAGATTCATGTGTCTTTAATTGCACTTCTTTATAAGTTTGAAAGGAAACCTCGAATAATGATATTGAACTAGCTTATATTAACACTTCAAGGAACTGCTTCAACAACTCATTAGCACATAGTAGCTCTTCTATTCATTTATAAATTAAAAAGAACAATGAA